>CAJQZM010033875.1:0-14458 GCA_907164665.1 Colias nastes
GCATATTTATACACATACATATTAGAGATGAAATTTGTATATTATTGATTTTAAATTTGATTAAAATAATGAAGAAGGTACGCTTGCGGGTATTTGTACAGATTTATTCGATTAACCTTATTTGTTATAATCAGTATATTTATTTGTATTCAGTTTCTTTGTTTTAATATTTTTCCAATTCAACGTTTGAATATTATTTTTATCGTCTACATAACAATATATGTACGTATTCTAAAATTATCCCAATTTTCCAATAAAACGATAAATGATATTGAAAATAGATACTTGGTAACGAATTATCGATGCCACGTATAAAAATAAATTCCATCTTTTCTAATTTGTCCATATTATTTTCACAAAAAATTAATTTTGCAATTACTTCAGTTGAAGAATAATTTATATTACGATTTCAGATACAAATAACGTTTTTGTGATATCACAGTTATCTATTTTTGAATATTTTGATACATCATATTGATACAAATAGGCTATAAAATTAATAAAATTTAAACTTATTACTATGCACTTCATCGATTTGTTTTAGACTTTTTAATCAACTTTCCACCCTACCACCCTACCTACTTAATGGTCATTTAACATCCTAGTGTCCAGTGAAATCTAATGAATACTAACTATGTATGTAACAGGACAATAACTTTTACAAACTTCATCAGTTTTAAATTATGTTCTAAACACGCTATGCTCAAAGCGAGTTAAAATTGGTGCTAGTTTATCCCGTTGTTCAGTTTATAATGTGGCGCTGTGGCTTAACTCACCACAAGGGGTTAACTGTTTTACTAGTTTTTAGGGCGGGTCAGTTTAACATGTTCAACTGCACTGAAATTGTTTCCAACGCTCGCACGCTCCATGCTCGCAGAGAATTAAAAAAATAAACCGAAATATTCCATTTTCAATTTATTAAAATAGTTTGTATTAGCGTATACCTACGGAATGTTATTAACTGGTCGATTGGTTACGTATGTTTGGAATTTGAGCTTTTATGTACATAGATAAAACATTTCATACACAAAATATTAAAGTTTTAGGTACATATATATTGTGTTATACGGGATTATAGTCTACAGAATTTGAATTTCAGTACATATCCATTTAAATACCTCTTTCAATCATCTCAAAACGAAATTAATTAAAGGAGCTTATACCTAGTGGAAGGCCAGTGGAAGGTCATGGCCTGTAGGGCGTCCCTTGAAACTAATTTATAGCTGGAGTGCTTAATTAAAAGTTTATAGCTTTGTTGTAAATGCCAATTGACATACGGTAGGTAAGCCTATTATTTATAGGTACGCATATTTCTGTACTGAATTTGCACCTTCAAAAAAGTAGGCTAAAGCAAATGTTGTTTAAGATTTTTACTTTATTAATTAACTAGCTACCCGCCCCGGCTTCGCACGGGTGCAATGCTGATACTAAATACACTACAGAATTAACAGAAAAACTGTGAACGTTGTATATAAAAACATAGCGGCCCGCTCCGGCTTCGCACGGGTATAAAATATAATATAGCCGGGCGGCCGGCCGGTACCGCCGCAAACGCTACGTCCCGCAATTTTTAAATCTGTAATATCTTCGAAAATATTCACTTAAATCATACGGTGTAAAGGGCCATATAGATCTATATTAAATGAACAATGTATTCAAGGTATTTAATTGGTTAAGGATTAATGCTGTATTGGTTAAAATCGCTTCGAAAATTAGCCATTATTTGTCGTAAAAAGTAAATGACAAAAAAAAGTTATTGTGGGTTATCCATAAGAGATAGACATATACCACCGCGGACTTTTCTGTAGACCTTTTCAATGTGTATAATACTTAGTACATTATTTTGATAAAACTTGTAGGGTTCAGCCTGCGTTTGCAATGTAAGCGGAAAAAATGTAATTTTTTACGACATCACATTAGAAACCTCAGAAATAACAGTACTTCTCCACTATTTGATGGATGTTATTATACATATAAACCTTCCTCTTGAATCACTCTATCTATTAAAAAAAACCGTATCAAAATCCGTTGCGTAGTTTCAAAGATTTAAGCGTACAAAGGGACATAGGGACAGAGAAAGCGACTTTGTTTTATACTATGTAGTGATTAAGGCGACAAATATTTTTTTTTTCTGCGTCAAATAATAGGTGATAGATTACCTTTACATTTCAGTAAATTGTGTTAAACAGACTCGTCGGTGCTAACGCTAAAACAACATACAATAACACATAATTACACAGCATAAATCCATGTTTTGTGTAACTTCCTTTACTCGTGTGTTCGGTAGCGCCTCATTCGCTCTATGATTTATGATCTTCGAAAGGCTTTAAAAGCGGCTTTCACTTTCCTCGTGATTTATTATCCAGGAGTTAAGTATTTTTGAAATAAAACAGTACCCATTGAAAACCTGTGGCGATCAATACCTGTCAAGCCCAAAAAATTCAATTAAAAGGGCCGAGAATTTCTTTTATTGGATAAACGGAAGGCGCACGATTTAAAATCGTGTGAAAAGGTTTTTTTTCGCTTCCAAGAGGTTTTGCTTAATGGACTTCTTTCAATTAATCGATTTTAGGATTAGGGAAACAAAGTTTTTATATCTACTGGTGTTAGAAAGGTCAAAGATTAAAAAGTATATTTCACAATATTTTAAGTATGAAATAACGCAAAACACGAATGATGAATGAACGCAATGTTGAAGTAGAATAATTGTTTCGTCAGATGAAAAACTTAGTTTAACCACAGTGTAACTATTAACTTTATACCACAGATATTAAAATACTAAACTAGTTCCTATACGATGAATTGAACACTGCGATCATTAAACTTCTTTATAAACCCAAAAAATATTCGATGTTAGCTTGATCACCAAATTACTTCGATACCCATTATTTTTATACCCTCTTATCAATATTTTTATTTACTTCTAATTATTTGATATCTGTATCAAAAGCTTTCACAAATAAATTAATGACGAGTTATTGCTTGAAAGCTTTTTAAAATATATTTTTCATCATTATTTGCGAAATAACGACGTCCCCATTGACCTCTGCTACGAGGCTGAAGGTAATCCTCTGAAATATATGAGAATTTCACTTAAAGTTTTATCATTTCACTATATATTTATTTTTGTCAACAAATTTCAATCCTTTTTACCAAAGCATAAAATGCTTCTTCGTGTACAGCGAAAAATTCAATCCGTTTTATTATTTTTGATGTTTTTTAATTATTCATGTGATAGACGTAGAATTTTTTTTACAAAAGTAGTGTTTTATTAATATTTGAATACAAAATCTTTTATATTCACTCTTTGTACTCAATGTAAGTATCAAACAAGAGAACACATTCTTCTGTAATAAATCGATGAAGTGCCGTTATTTTTACAAATTGTATTAAACATCTTCAATTCTTCAATGTACAATGTACATATTATTAATCTCTTATTTTCCTTTTCAGGGAACATAGAACTAACCATTTTGTCTCTATAAAAATCTAAAACTACTCAAAATAGATTTGGTACGTAGTCTTCAAGCAATGAGTTCGTTTTCAAGAAGGTCATGTAGAAATTAATTGATTAATTTATTATTTATGATATTTCGACCTCAAAATCATAGAGATTGAAGTTCCTAATTCGATTTAATTAAATTCTGAATAAATTTTACCAAAATTGTACTAAAACGTTTCGGGTATAAAATGATCAAGTCTACAATTATTTAAAGGTAAATTATGTAGCATTAGTTTTAAATGTTGTTTGCGAAGTTTTAAATGGTTTAAAGTAAAAGCTACGAGACAATATTGTAGGGATCTCTCCTGCCGCCTTTCTGAGGTACTTATTATACCAAATAGGTAACAAATTTATAAACTTAGCTAATTAGACGGGAACTTGGCCCGAGTTTCACGTTTACCTTCGAAAGTAACAACGTCGTTGGTACACTCGTGATTTAGAAATAACCTTAAAAACAGTCACTTTACGGCAGTTTTCTTAGACCTCTTTAAGATTTTAGAAGTTTACAGAACTTGATGTGGCCTCATTTCATATTATATTAATTTTTAAAGAAATTCTTGTTTTGCTTAAATTAAATGCATGCCTGAAAATTTAAGTTACGAAATAGGTAGGTAAATTCAATTACACATTATTAAAATATAAATTGAAGCAAGTGATATAAATACTTCATGACATTGTGCAAAAGGCTCAGTGTAATGATAACTCAGACTTTTATTACGTCACATCATGTCGAATTTTTCAATGTTGGAATTGATGAGCATAATGTGCAAACACTGCAAACAAATTGAAAAAAAAACCTACCGCATTGTTTCCCGTTCTACTGCAATATGATTATTTTTAGCGCGTTTTTATTATTTCAAAGCTACACTTGAAAGCTTTCAGCATCAACGTTTGTACTTAGAAAACTCCATATTTTTGGTCACAAAGCGTCAATCATTATTTGCGCAGCGTGTAATCCAATGATATTTTCGTATGTAGGGACGGTACGAGGAATTAAGTAACGAACGGACAGAATGACGGGTTTGTAGCATGACAAGGATCATTTTTAGGCTGTTACTTATATTAGTGTCAGAGTGTCATATATTTTTAGAATTTCTATGCTTTTAAATGACAATTCAGCTTGTTTGGGTTGTGCTTATGTTTGCAGATTTGAATTTCAAATTCAGTTTATTGATGTGTCCTCATGTTAACAAATATTATTTATATTTGTTTTGCTGTAGGTATGTCACATCTTGGGTATTACTTAATAAAGATAACTGGGACAATAATAATGATACATTACTTTTACATTTACAACTATCTACGTGTATCTACTGATGGGTTTGCGATTTTTTTTTAATAATACCCGCGAACCCGCTACAAATGGCGGCTCAGGGGACACAAGTTTAGGCCATTGCTTCATGGGTAGTCGGAGTCCGAAATCCATTTCGATTTTTTTTTGTTTTCCCGGGGACCATGGGCATGCGTAAACGCAACTTAAAAAAACAACAGAAATAACAATTTCCTGACCTCTATTTTAAATAATACAACTGTGTAAGAAATTAAGAATGGCAGTTAAAATGCCACTGTAATTATGTAAATTAATTTTATATTGCAATGATTTGACCGGCGGCTGGAGCATCTGTTGATTTTAAATCAAGTACGTGACGGCACCAACATTTGCATTTGTATTGCATTTTATAGTTAAAATTGAAACGGAATGTGCATGGAATAAATTATATGAACTTCTTTTTTGTGTATGTTCTTAAAAAAAAATAAATTGATATGGATAATAAAATTATAATGCATCTCGATTGGATACGTCAGAGCCACCTGGCATAATGAGAGTAGCATATATTTTGTACCTTCTACTTAATATTATTAGGCTGAGTTTGTTAGATTGAACGTGATAATCCCAGCAACTACGGGTCCGATTTGAAAAATAATTTCAGTGTTAGCTAGCCCATTGATCGAGAAAGGCTTATATCAATCATCACACTAAGACCAATAGGACCCGAGCATGTGGTTAAAACCACGGGCAGAGCTAGTGGATAATAAAATCATAATGCACTTCGATTGAACAGTGAACACACAGAATGTGTGAATTTTTGAACAAACACACTTAAAATCCATTATGTATAATGATTTCGTATGGAATCATTCTTTGGGGACAATCTTGTGATGTGCGGAAGGTATTTGTCTCACAAAAAAAAGAGACAGTTGTAGACCTCTGTTTAGTAAATTACGGATCCTTACTTTAACTTGCATGTACATAAGAGAAGTATGTTTATTTGTAAAATATCACCCGGAATACTTTAAGAAGAAAGGAGAAGTAAATTCGCATATGTTGACAAGATACCAAAACAAATTACATTTCCCAACGTGTAGAATCAACAAAGCTAAAAACAGTGTAATATTTATGGCTATTAAAATATATAATAAAATACCGGACAATTTCAAGGAACTACCAGTAAATCTGTTCAAAAATAAACTGACGAACTGGTTAATGGTAAAACAATTTTATGACATTGAAGAATTTATGCCTTTGAAGTAGTGTAAACTGAATTGTGTGTGATAAGTGTGTAATATAATCGTGTAAATCGTAGTGCGTTCGCGTAATTGTGAAAATTGAATTGTGTGTACATTTAAATAATTAGACTAATCAACTTTCTTTTTTAATATTTGCACCCCCAATCAATGGGTAGAATGTATTAGCCACATAATTTTGTAATTAAAACATCTATAATTGTAACTACATTCTTGCAAATAAATATAATTTGAATTTGAATTTGAATTTGATAATGGGAAATGTTATGTTACAATAAATATTCACATTACTCACAGAAATTGTAAATTACTTCTTTAATAAAGAAGCTGGAAAGCAAAATGAAAACAAATAGATGTTGGATATTTGAATATGAACCTTGTAAATTTTAACAAGAATCGCTTCCGAGAATTTGGAGCAGATGTTATTATTGTATATTTCAATATTTAAGTACATGTAAAAATGATTTTATGTTATGATCGTCCATTGTTTAAAGACATTTTTTACTAATATAAATATACTTTTGCATAAGTATATCTACTGCATTAGATAGGTATTTAATATTTTTTGAAGAAAAATAAAAGGAAAATATATTTCTGTCAATACGATGTATATGAAATTCTTTTTTAAGTGAGGAAATCTTGCATGCCCGTGGGGAATGAGCCGTGGTTTATGTAGGATTCCTACCGACTAATAATATGTATGTAGGTACCTGCGTACAATGTATCTACATTTATTTTTAACTAACTACATCATTTGGCAAAATATTTTGAACGTTACATTCAATTATTTTTAATATATCTACCTCATTACCTATGTACTAATGAGGTACCTGTTATGAAACTAATTGAAATATTAACGATCTAACGTTTCTCGTGAATCATTATTTTTGTTTTATAAAATTGTTTTGAAATTGAACTTTTATGTTCAATATTATTTTCTCTTAATAAATACAAATAACGTAGATTTCATACGTTGAAGGTTATAAACGTGTACGAGTAATGAGTGCTGTCGCGGCGTAGGCGGCATCCTGTATCGATGTAAAGCTTTATTGTTTATTTCGATAAAATAAATCACAAAATATATTTTTATTTATCTAGAAAAATGTTATAATATTCTACGGTCGGTCTACGATATATTTGGATAATGGATATGACAAGACTAAAATTCCTGAAAACTTGATAATGATTTCGTAGTTAAACTAATGACATGGATTTCAGTTATCGAAGACGATATATACCTGGGTAATTTTGTCTCAGTACCAAATAAAATGGATATTAATTGTCAAGAAAACTCAATAAAACAAATAAAAAGATAGCTTAATCTTAGTACAACGGGGCATAGTAATTTTTTGAAGATTGATTGTGTATTTAGCTCAAGTCGAGTTTCGAAAAGTCCTATCACAAAAAACCTTCATACAAAAAAAAAAACTGCATGGTAAAAAAATCAAATCAATGGATAAAATTTAGTCTACATAATACCATAGATAATATAATACTATACTACCTAGTACTTATACCTAAATTATATCATTAGTAGAACCTTAGGTTCGTTTCTATGTTAAAAATAACTTACTTTTATTCAGCATTTTCGTTTTTACGTATTTACGTTGCTGAAATTGGCTGAATGCGCAGACCTCAGCCTCGTAATGGGACACAAAACAGACTTTTACGTTCGTTGCACTGAAATAATTTAACTGGTGGTCTTACATCGTGATGTGTTCAAAAACCGTATTTGTGAAGGTTCCATTTTATTAAGTAAATTTACAATTTTTCATGGATTTAATACCCATTATCTACAACAAGTCTTACAGGAATAATAACATAATATGACGTTACTTTTGTTCTTAATTAAACAATATTGATTTAAATTAAGAGCGACTATATTCAATTTATCAGTTAACATAAGTAGGAAATGACAACATTCAAAAAATTATATCAAGTCCGTCATGACATAAATAATAATAATACTGATTATTTCATGCACTTACTCTAAGTTCTATTAAAAAATAACGGAGTAACTGATCAAAAATCAATTCGCACTAGATCCAAAATAAAGCTGACTCGTTCGATGTCTGCCCACATCAAACATCAAATTATTGTCCAACCGCACAAGTCAGTTTTCATGTTTGCGACACCGTTGACTCAGCATGATACTACATAGCTTAAGAGAAAACGAACTAAAAAAATTATATTTTCTTTTGTACAAAATTTATGCCATGTTTGTTTTTAATACAGTTTTGTTGTTATAGTTTGCTCTAGCGGGATCACAGGTAGCTGAGAGGCCAGGCGTCCGTCGCTCCGGTAAGGCAGAAGACGCAGGATCGAATCTCGCCTCGTGATCAAATTCTATTCTTTAAAAATTTCTCAGACAACATTACTGTTACTACTATTACAATAATTTTTGTAAAATCGATACTGAAATTCTGATATTGATAACTTGATAAGCATAAAGCGTATATGTCGCAGGCAAATTGTATAATCTCGCCGTTTACAAACGGTCGGCATTTTGTAATATGCCGAAAATTCGTAATCAGAAATTTTTGGTTTGGATAAGGGGGAGGGTTAGGTTAGGTTCGTGTTTTTTAAAACTACACAGAAATAGGAGCCCCACGAAGTGGGGCTCCGTCGGCTCGCGACCGTCTTTTTGTAGAATTTTGGAAAATGACGAATTTCGGCATATTACAAAATGCCGACCGTTTGTAAACGGCGAGATTATACAATTTGCCTGCGACATATATATCTTGTGTATGTTGAGTTATCATGCTGTTGCAACAATATTTTTTTATTAACAACGAGAAGTCAAAATCTTCATTGTAAAATTATAGTGCTATAATTATATCACTTGGAAAGAGCAAGTGAACATAGTAAGGTACTCATAATTGTGCATCATACTCGTGAAATTGAAATTCTACGTATCTCTCACAGCCACCGATAATACGTTTGATTAACTACAACTATTACAGGTATATCCGAATCCTACATTCCTTTAATAACACTACCACATCAGCTATTCCACTTAAGCTAGTAATGTTGCCGCGTGATTGAGCACAAACACAGTTTCAAGTGCAACGTACAAATTTCCAGTTATTTGCAGTTTCAGATGAAGCAACGTAGAGTCATATCTCAGACTACAAGCCATCGCTTGCGGGGACGCGTCACGTACATCTCGCGTCAATTTATCAGCTATCGCGCTTGAAGATCCACCACTGAGTAAATTATACGATAGAATCCACATACTCGTACATAAAACATGATGTATGGTAAGTGCTCTTTACACTATTGCTTGGGATACATTTTCAAGTTCTAGTTGAATGGGACTTTTCACTGCGTTTGTGATCAGAAGTTTTGATTTCGCATAAATAACCTACTTTACTTTAATTTATCTATAATATTTTGCTATTATTTATTTTATAAAAGCAACGATAGGGATAGAAGCGTCTTACAAATTTTAATTTTTTGCTGTAACTTTTTTTTTAACTTCGGTAATATTTTTTCTGTATGGCAGTATATCGGTAGTAGGATAAGAACGAAAATCATTTTACCTTTAATCATCGCGTTTACAAAAGCGGGTTCTCAGTTTGCACAAAGAGAATAAAAATACTGATTCGTAGTTTATTACGCAATATAAAGAGAAGAGGCAATTTTATTTACTATTAAATATCATGATTGGAAGATCCATCTTGTTTTTTCTAATTTATTACTTAGGTATACTTAAAACATTGACAACAATTAAATAATACATGAAGGTAATAATACTAAGTTGCGACGTGATCTAATATTGTGAATGCGATAATTTAAGATCATATTTTAAATAGCATATTTTTGTGTATAATAATAATTTTCTAAAGGGATTAATTCCTATGCAACTTTAATACAATGTTCTAACAGAATCGGTTCTGTATTATGATTCCTACTATAATAGGATCAATCCTAGCGTAAAATGTTTTTGTGAACGTTGGCTCAATTTAATTAAATCCAATAAACATTCATCAGCTTTACCGTAATATTGTGATATTGTTTCGTGAAATACAAAGGTTTATTTTGGTTCAATTATTATTAGAAGAGCGTTTTTGTATTACGTATAGCGTGCTTATGATCTTTTAGTTAATTTTATATAATAACACGGCGAATTTTATTGACAAAATTTAATTATTTTCCAGTCTTTGCTAAATATTTAATTCAATGTTATTTTATTATGAACAAAAGTTTGCTACATTATAGCAGCATCTTACCTTTAACTTGCACTTGTAAAAGAAAATAATGATGGATAATTTATTATTTGTATGTTCTTGAGTAAGCGTCTGATCTTTTCGGGAAAGGAGCAATAGTAGTAGTAGGTAACTATTTAGTAATATGTGATAGTGCTAAAATATAACGAGATACTGATGAAATTATCCATATTCTATATGCCCAATACACAGGCCCAATATATACAGGGTTTGAAACGCGTTGAACTACGCGTTGTATCTGTGACGTAAATAATAATTGCAGAATTGTTTATTTGTACATATTATATGAAAAGTCGCATAGCACTCTCTTGGGAAATCTCTTCTATTGCCAGTTTGTTTTGTTCAACTGAATGCTCAGACCAGATGAATGTCGCGCATGACGTTATAGCTCCCAAATGAATTGTTGAAATATTTAATACAACCTCACTATAAAGAATTGCTTTCACAATATAAGCTTGTATATTATCAACATGAATACGAAATTTTCATGAATATTTTTTTAGGGGCTCCATACATTAAATGTGATTTTAATAGAAAGGCTTTTGATGATTCCTCATGAAATATTTTGTAGTACCAAGTGGAGACAAAATAGAAGTATGAAACTAATACAACAACTGAATCCAATTGATAATATATGAATCTAACATTACATCAAATTCGAAATTTTAGCTGCGGTGTAGATCTGTGCAATTATTAAGTTAATATTTATTTCCAAGTCTTAAATTGATTGACTATTATTGCATATAACTACAGATAAAACCATTTCATACGCTATTGAACTTCATTTTATTTGAACACGTATTTAAAACCCTTGTCACACAATAACTCTCACCATATCGTAACGCAAACTAAATTTGGATAAAAATATCATCCACTGTATAAAAACATGCAGCCATTTCTATAAAACGAGCTACAAATTCTAATATTCGTACCACGGCTGTAAACGCAATCGTCAAAAAATAATATTCCCAATTTTTATGGGTCATATTTGACGCAGTGTTTTGAAGGTGGAATTTCAGCTAACGACAGCAATAACAGCTCCAACCCTCGTTTACACCTTTTGTATTTCTACCCGCGAAAGGATGCAGAAAGTTACGATTACACCTCCGCACGGCTTAACGTTTTATGTATTTTAGTTTGAAAACTTTTTATACGAAAGTGGGTATATTTAAGTTGCATTTTGGGTTAGTGTTGAGTTTGAGAGTGCTTATTTAATGTTTAAAACACTCAAAATATTTGAAGCAGTGTTTCATTGAAGTCTCTTTAATTTATTTATTAATAAGCTCTTTATCTACATAACATACATAGTATGTCTTATTTAACATAGATCATTATTTTATTCATAATATTATAAATCATCACATCATATCCTCGTGTATCCTCGTAGTTCATAATCGAATTTCAAAAATCGAATCTCATAGCTACAATGATTACTTGTCAAAAATCAAACCATCAAATCGATATGTACCTAGCAGGTAACTAGTAACTACATATACTACAGCTAGCCACCACATACCTCCACACTACAAATAAACAGTACACTCAAGTAGAAAAGTGACGACATTAACTCCACCCACGAGCTGAAATGCGGTGGACGCGGGTAATGCGCCGTGTGAAGGCACTTGAAGCAGAAACGAGACGTGCAACTGATTCCTTTCGCCCTGATATCTAATACTTATTGCTGTTGGACCATATTTTATGTAATAATATTGTACCTAGCAATATTTGTACAGAGCTTTGCGGTAAAGAAAAATCTTTATGGATTATTATTTTTCTTTACAAAGTTTGGTGATAAGTACTATTCGAAGACTATAGAGATCTATTTAGATCTAATAGATTCGGTTGATTATATTCAAGCGAATCTGACGAAAAAAGGCTTCTAAGTTTACTAATTTACTAAAATAATACGAAATTAAGTTAATAGAGCTTTTAAATATTATACGTACTATACGTACCAAATCGGTATCATTCCGTTTGCACTAAACCCGTTTATCCCATAATTTGTGGGATAGATAAAGTTAATCTTTTACCATGTGAAAACAAATAAGTGTGGGGGAAACAACGATACCCTATCTCCAAATAGAGCGAGCCAATCATTCGTCGACACCTTATCGTCAGCTAGTTAAGCGTTTCACTGATTGTCGGATTGAGCGATAAATCTCGCATGGCACGCGATCCTTGAGGCTTTCATCGCAGACATAGATACCTTAAATATACAATTGGGTTAATCATTACGACCGCTATATTTTACTGTACGCGATTGTGAGATTAAGATGGTTTCATAGAGGTGGTAAAAGAGCGGGCGTTTAAATTACGTTTACTAAAATACATAATTTTGTTGAAAATAAATTGATCTTTGGTTTATTTACACAACTTTTTTATAGCCTGTATGAATATTTTTTTCGAAACAAAAACAAAAACAGATTTTGTTATCACATAATGTCAAAACAAACTATTACGTATGATAACATGTAAATATAAAAACTAACATTAAACTACAAGTACATAATAATATACCTTCACATTTCGTGAAAGGGATTCTAATTTCTAGTGAGTATCTAGTTGTACCCTCCTAATTTATTGCCACGCAATAACTTATATTGATGACTTCGCGTTTAATTTAATCGACACATTAATTGTTTATGAGATACCTTACCTTTATGTGGTGTCAAAATTGTAGCGTGTAAATTTAACTGAAACAATTAATATCCCGCATAGCGTATCTAACAAGATATTAATTTTCTCTTTCATGAATAGTTTACTACAATTAATAATTTTAATTGTTCCATTTCACGTTGATATGGTGCTAATTTTATCGTGTTTGTTTGACTTAAATTTCCACTTGTAATGTATGCAACACGTTCCTAGTAATTCGTCAAACATACATACAGCAATGTGTATACTATTCGTAGTACACAATATACCTAGTCATTGTAACTATAATTTAATATCTCTTTCTGCTTATTTACTTTTGTCAAAGTATAGTTATATTCTTGCGTTTTTCTTCGTCATATGTACCCGTATCTATGTCACATCATATTATGTGTATCCTGAAGTGCTGTGGGTGTTATCAAGGAAGAAAAAAAATAATATAATATTTGACATATTATTATTTACGAGTTTACAATGATGTAAGTTATGATTTTTGGGTTATAGTATAGGTACGTGAATTTTTTATGACAAAGGTTATTTTACATCTCGATGACAGAATGTAAGGTTAGTACTTGTCTATTTTCAATTTTATTTGTGTTACAGAATCTTTGTTATCGTATTTTCAATTCGAATATCTTTGTTCATTGCACTTATAAATGTTGAAAATATTTTGTTTTTCAAATGTCCAAATATTTTTGTGCTATCTCAATAGTAACCCACATCGATTTTTAAAACCTCGAAACCAATTTGCGTTTTACATTTTGCTTCTTTTTGCTTGTGCCTGCAAACGAGCAATGTTTGTTTAAATAAAATGGTTTCACCTTTTATATTTCAATTATAGAAGCAATTGTGCTTATTTTTTGTTTTCTATTCATGCCGATGTTGATTTGAATGTCATTTGTCTCAAGGTTTAACTTAAACAATATCTTTATAAATTATTTTAATAAATTCAATAGAAATAAATCTTTACATTATTTGTAACTGAAGATTTACCTACTAGTAACATTAAATAAGGATTTTCAGGACTTTTAATTAAGGTACTTGTTTTGTATTCTCATCGATAAGCAATAAGCATAGTTTACAATACAACAACTGAAAAACACCTTGCTTTTTATTCAATTAGCACATCAATATAATTTAAAGCTTTCCATATTTTTGTACCTAGTGTAAAAGTTCTCATGGATGCGTTTGTTTTATCGTTATAAATAAGACCCAATATTTTTTTGATCCGCACTTCCTCGGTTTTCCACCTCCGTTTCATCGCTAGGATTTATTATCTCAATCAAATCATGTTGTTTTCCGTTTGCCACTCGCACCGGTGCGCCGATACTTTTCTACTTACTTATCAAGAATTTTCTGTTTTTGCTCTCTTTGCTTAAAATAATAAGACGTTAAAACAAACACAGATATTTTATATTATAAATGTGTGAATGAATTTATGCAAATAGATTTTCAATAGATTATATTACTTTGATATTGATTGATAATTGAATAACTTTAATAGCACATAATTTTATTTTTAGGGTATTTAGTTTCTTATTCCTTCTTT
>CAJQZM010033875.1:24380-35564 GCA_907164665.1 Colias nastes
TATGAAGGATTGTATTGTCTATGTTAAAATGTCATACAAATAATTATTGTACTTCATGGACATGCCCCGCCCACTTAGTGATTTCTACACAGAATTATTTAATGATGGGTCGATAGATTATAATAATCGATAGAAATACTCTGTAAAATGTATCCTATACAGAAAAACTCTTCTATTATGTTATATAATTTAAACATAAAGACAACCAAATTGTAAGATAGAAACCAATAAATAATAAAATATTAGTTTAGTTTAGTTTTAACATAAAATGCATACATATGTGGTCTTATTATTACATATCTTATTAGTATGTTTACGTTGTAATTATTATTTACGTACCTGATTCGATTTATGATAATATTTTGAATTTATAATTGAAATAGTATCACAATCGATAATCTTTTGTACATCACTTCTGGTATCACCCGTCGAGCTGTCAAAAAGCAATTCTTATAGTGGACAGACTATATTGTACTTCATGGACAGGCCCCACCCACTTAGTGATTTCTACACAGAATTATTCAATGATGTGTCGATAGATTATAATAATCGATAGAAATACTCTGTAATATGTATCCGATACAGAAAAACTCTTCTATTATGTAATATAATTTAAACATAAAGACAACCAAATTGTAAGATAGAAACCAATAAATGATAAAATATTAGTTTCGTTTAGTTTTAACATAAAATGCATAGATATGTGGTCTTATTATTACATATCTTATTAGTATGTTTACGTTGTAATTATTATTTACGTACCTGATTCGATTTATGATAATATTTTGAATTTATAATTGAAATGGTATCACAATCGATAATCTTTTGTACATCACTTCTGGTATCACCCGTCGAGCTGTCAAAAAGCAATTATTCTTATAGTGGACAGAGTATAGGTAATTTTAAAATTAAAGAAGTGGATCTTATATTTAAATAGAAGATTTTCGTAACGTTCGTTTTTTAGATTTGGAACTTTGGTTTAACTTTGATTTAACAATATTATATATGAACTGAAAAACAAATTTTTGTGTCACCTAGTAGGTACAATATAGTTTATCGAGTATGATAGGTGCCTCGACTACAACGCACTCCACGCACACACGCTCGAAAGCTTATAGAATTTAAGCTCAGGAATAGATACGTTATTAAAACGTTCTTTATAAGTTTATTTATGTGTAGTCGTAGGTGTGTCGTTCAAAATGACCTGGAATTATTTTATAATATATATTATTTATTATCGTCCTACCCACATAAATTCCTTCACTGTAGACTAGATCGTTTTAACATTCAACGCCTTTCTATGTGAAAAGAGATGTATTTTAATGTTAATTTAGCGTATTAATGAATTGACATATTATACACCCAAATATGACCATTTCTTTAATCA
The DNA here is from genome assembly GCA_907164665.1 of Colias nastes. Taxonomy (NCBI): domain Eukaryota; kingdom Metazoa; phylum Arthropoda; class Insecta; order Lepidoptera; family Pieridae; genus Colias; species Colias nastes. The sequence goes on from CAJQZM010033875.1 coordinate 25,768, forward strand.
TTACTTCACATACGACTTGTTTTGATGGTTTTTAAAAATGAATTAACCCGCGTAACATTTTCTTTTCTTCTTTATCTCTTATCTTGGGTAGCCTGGAAGAGATCGCTAGTAAGCGATAAGGCCGCCTTATGTACCTACCGTGATAATCCATTTTGTATGATTGTAAATAATTTTATTGGCGTGGTATATTAAATTGATAAATAAATAAACAAATAAATATTAATTAGTTAATCAATACATCTTAATTTTTTGTAATAGAACTTAGGTTGAATATATAAAAAATAGAAATAGGTTGGAAAAAAGAAAAATAAGTTACAGAATATCGGTCATAAATATAATTCCATAAATAATCTAGCATAGATAAATAATGTTACTCGATTGAGGCTGGCAATATCTATATCATATGACTAATTTCTATTGTTTATCATCTCGAATGTTCTTAATAAATGTCACTATTACGATATATTTATTATTATATGATCTATTTTAGTTAACTTGTAAAGGTGATCGTGTTGTTTTATTGTCAATTGAAATAATTGTAATTTTTCCTGCTTCTTTCATTAAATATACATATAACAGAAAATATACATTTTCTTTTTTGTTTCTTTTGGATTAACAATGAGACTTAATTTTAACATTGTATGACATTTTTCTGCATATAAAAGGTACTTTTTCGTTCATAATATTAGTTTTAATTTCTAATTATTATAATCACACAGAAAGATGTAAAAGGAGCTCAAGTATTTTCCATTCCATGAAATTTAAGAAAGAAGGTAATTATGGTATCATTATAAGGGTTCACTAAATGAAATTTGCAAATCATACCTCAACCGACGCATTGTACAAAACAAAATAAGGTCAACATAAAATAAATATACAAATTTATTTACTTATTTCAATTTAAAAATGTTACTTGCTACTAGTATAAGGTATTACAACGTTATAATATGTATGTTAATTAATAATACTTTTGTATATATTGAATAGGTAATATTTATGATCCAGTCATAAATATAACGCTTACGTTCACGTCCGAAAATATGAATTTTCCAAAGTTTACCATCTTTTTCATTATTTTTCAATCTTGAGCTCTCACTAAAGCCTGAAGTATTTGGATTTCCATTTTAATCTTTAAAGTAAGATTGGCTTTATTTTGCTCGTTCCAGACAAAAAAAAATGCTGCGGCTGATGAAACTCAGCTACCGTTCCGGCCGGAAGAAAAAAGACAGCGTTGGCAAACTTTTGTAATTATAGTTATGAAAAATATGGCAGAGTACATTGACGTAACCGCTAAAGTATTAAACTTGTAGAGAAGTCCATTTATCTTCATTTCTTATAATAGGTGATAGAAGATCAGTGACCCATAGATACGCGTTGACGCGCAAATATGCCAGGCGTGTTGGATGACGGGGCTGAAATGAAAATACGATGACTTCCACATTATATGAGTATAAAATGAACCTCGCTAATTATTCCCCCTTCACTATGCCGTTTTTGTTCGTTAATAAATTTATGGTTATGGTACCATACATTCCTTCATTTTCTTTAGGAATTTAAATTAATCGAGCAAGGACACGTAGACACTATTAATTTGGAATTGGTAAGTTAATAACATCTAACGATCTATAATTTTTAAATTTATAAACCTTTCGTGTTAGTCGTAGCTAGAAAACCTTTAATAAAACATAAAATGTAATTTTTAGATGTTTTTCGTTTATTTCATATTGGCTGCTATCCACGATTTTCCATGCGGAAAAAACCAAGTTCAAAAACTTTTATCCCGTTTTTGGAAGTCTTTAGGGGTTGATTTGTGATAAAAAGTTTAGTTTGACCCTATACAGTGGTATTTTCATTAGAATCTTTAACCAAATCGGTGCTATGGATTGCTATGCTATGCTATGTATATAAAAAAGTGCTCTCATGAACCCTGAAAACATTTCAGGCCATTTATGTTGTTACAGTAACATTCTTCCATTAATCATAAAAAAACACTTAATTATTGAAGACCATAAATGTTGTAAATAATCATTGTTTTTATGATTACTATTATCAATCTCAAACAGTGATTGTACGCTATGATATCGCTTTCATTAGGCGTGTAACAGCTTTTAATCATCGACGTATCATGTTATGCTAATCAACACATCAATATTTACTCATGATATAATGCAAGCAGCCTGTTTATCTAGAATCCAATGTAATTGCTTGTTATACAGTTGGTAATACATTAAAACACAATTGTACTGACGTTGACTTTTACTGTATAATGATTTGAAACATCCCGCATTTTGAATCTAATTATGACACTGTGATGCAAGAACAACGGTGAAACTAACCTTTATTTAGATACAACTTCTGTACAGTGTAACAGAAAACATAGTTACCATACACCTGGCAAAAGGCTGGACCCATACTCATGTAATTTTGTGTACTTATTGGGTAGATTCGAGAATCGGCCAACAACCCTAAATGATAGGATGATGCCTAAATTTAAGGCAGTACAACGTTTGATGGGACAGCTAGTATATAAAATAATCGTTTCATACACCCAACAGACCACACACTGACACACAATATTACTAAATATTTAGGAAATCTTCGCAAAAAGTGCATATATTATAATATGCAAAAAATCACTAATTCTATGTGAGGCCAATCTATCATCGGAGCCGACAGAGGCGAGAGCGTGTCGACCCTAATCGAACCCACTGTATAATGCTTGCATAAAACATTATACCTTTTTTGTTGGCTTTGGCTATATGGGCTACATTGGACGGAAGACTGGGGCAACATATTAGCATATGAAAACAAAAATCGTTTGATTCTGCATATGTTTATTTAGTATGTTTAAGTAGGGTTTAAGCAATAAAAAGGATTTTATATTACTTATAGGGGTAATATTGGGAATCGTATCATGATATTATTATAAAAACACGAATAGTAAAATCAGTTCATGTCTTAAAAATGTAACTACATGTGAGAGTATGAACCTCCTTTTATAACAAGCAATATTTTTTTATGTAGCAGGTTTTGATATGCTTATGGATTTTAATAAAATAAACAGCATTATAATATAGTCAGCAAGTGGTCAGCAAGTTATAATTCTAATGCTTTTTAACCATTTATTTTATATAGATATATCTGTTAGATACACGATGAAAAATTATACTTCAAACATGCACTCCCAGGTCAAATGCATAAAGTATTTCATGTTATCTTTTATAACTTGTATCAAGGTCCCACTGGAGGAATTCACAATACCTGAATACAAAGTTTGTTTCAGAGTAAACTCGAAAGCAGCTCAATAAACACTTCAATATTAACAACATCGCTACAGCATCAAACTTCGGTATTGTATAGCAATTGGTACTAATCGATATGCTTGTATAGATTGGATTTTATAAGCGTTATTACTGGCCATATTGCAATTATAGAACTTAACACCACTCGAGTGCAGTTAAATATAGCTCGTGTTACATAATATTGTGTTGTTATTGTTGTGTTCGAGGTGACTTTGGGATACATTAAAGCGTTGCGATAAAGCCTAAAATAAAGAGCAAAAAATATAGAAAACCCTTGGGCTTGTTTACTAATTTTTAAAATTATTTTAATCAAACCACACAAGTGAAACACTTCCACAGTCTCGCAATCAGTTTCGCAACTCTTCTCGTAGAGACAAGAAATTATTGAAGAGACACAATGTCAGAATATTAATTAAAAACCATACATATTTGTATTGTATAAACATTGCATATAGAGGTAATAACAAAATATGTACCTACATATTGAAATGAAGAAAAGTAAAAAAGCCAAGGTAGGTAGACGTATATTTTTTTAATAAAACTACTAAAACGTATCCCAATCTCAGATATTTCTAGCTATTGTAAAATTTTATTAAAAATATTTAATTAACAAAAACTAAACGGTGCTCAAAGTTACCCGTTAAAAGAGGAAGTTTGGTCTTTCTAGAGAGTTGTGGGCGAAATTGTTGAAAACTACAGCACGTTCTTTTAAAACAATTTAATTTCACGTGCACACGTTATATATTTTATCGTCGGGTCGATTAGTTATAAGTTGCACAAGTGCTGACAGTAGCCACGGCCCAATACACGATGTGAATTAAAAATACTCAATGTTTCACGGCGCAATACTCGAACGTACTAATTAAATACCATAACTTATACTGCTTGGATCGATTGTAGAATTTGATTAAAAATTTTAGCTCTAATGGTAGGATTTCAATTTTTAGAATTTTGGATCATATTTCGTTTAAACCTTAGTTAAAAAGTATTTCCTACATAAAACTTCTATTTTTCTTGGAAAAAAGGAAAGGAAACATGATTACATTAAAAGCATGAGATTTAATAAATTATGTGAACCATTGTTCCGGAGCTAAACAAAAAGGAATGAATTAATCCCGTGCTGTCACTTTTTATGCCTGCTTCAGAGATGACACATTTTAATATCACGAAACGTGTCGCACCAGATTGGCAAACAGAAAACAGAGTGGAGTCATCTCATATCTTACATGTCACATATTTGATAATACAAAAAGCGAGACAAGATAAAAAATTACGCTTTCACGTAGATGGAAATAATGTTTAACATAAATAGAAACCTTTCTGAATAAGTAGCCAAATTACTTTCGAGTTACCAACGAAGTTGCGAAGTCTTTACCAAATTAGTTAAACAACTTTTTGCTGAATTTTGATTGGCCGCTAAAAGTTTCATAGGCAATTCATCTGTATTGAAGTACATAAAAATGTAAGGATAATTTTGAATTGGATGAATTTGGAAGAAGAAAGAATGTTTATCTTATTTATTCCTTTGGTAAAATATGAATTACCTTTCCAATTTTAGTTAAGATATTGTAGTTCAAATATGATAGTATGTATACTAACATTATCTACTGCACTTATAAGCGACGACGAATAAAAAGGCATAATAATGAGGTAATTTTGAATTTTTAGAAATCAAATGCAGAAAGGTATGTCAATTGTATGTATTCAATAGCACTCAATACTCTCATAGTTAACCGTCTAAACGTTTGCAAAAAATGGAATATCGCATATCTCACCCGTACATATTCAGCCGTATAATTCGGTCACCGTCCTATCCTGTTATTGTGCTTACATTGCTCACTATACAGTATACAAGGGGAAAATCCGATTTCATTTATTCCCCAAACTCGATATTTCGATATTCATTGGGTTTGTTAATCATGACCAACGGATTTATAAGGTTCAATTTGAAGACAAATTCGGTTAATTAGATTGCAGGGCGAAGATAAGAGTGTTAACCGCCGAATCGTCAGCTTGTTGCGTGACTGGCTACGATTTATGACTTAATAGCCGAGTAAGCTTTAAGCAGGCCTTAGATAAGGTGCTTCTAAGTGAATGTCGGCGCGCACAACAATCGTAATTACTCCTAACTGCTATCTTCTTTCAAAGGCACGCGATCTCTTTCATCGTCCAACTCGAGTTTGTACTAATTGTTCAGACGAATTTGTATTCCGAAAACTTTTGATTGAATTCTTATTTGTTAATGAACACTTCAGGCTCGAATATTGATACTATGTAATTAATTTAATTTAGCTTTTTGGGGTTATACAAAGTTATCCACAATGGCTACTTATTTTCGTGATATTATAGAAACGATAATTATATCTGTCATCTTTTAAGAATCCGCTTATTATTTAATAGATTAATGTCATTTTGAAACACCTTTTACCAGGCCAATCCAAATTTTAGTGTACCTAAGTATATTTTTTGTTATTGTCAAGTTAATAACTTTTTACAAGGTATAATATAAAACACTGCTAAAGGATTTCTTCGAAATGATGATAATCCTACGTTTTGTAACTTGTTTTCGTGGTATAAACTTTTTAAGACTGGAATTGAAATTAATAACAAACTTTGCTTTCAGCTGTAATAGAGGGAATAAAAGTTTAACGGAGACAAAAAACATGTTCGTTTTTTGTGTGAAACTTTGTTTTTCTGTGAAAGAGAAGCTTTATCGAAAATAATGAAGAATTAATGAGCAGTTTCTGTTAGTAGCTGATTTTATAAGGCTTTTAAAAGTTTATATTAAAAGGAAACTTGCCACACGAGTACAGACGGCTTCAACTGTGCACCGTACATTTAATATTACTTTATTTTATAGATGAGAAAAGAAAATTGGTATACGGAAGTACGAATTTACTTTTATTGTTTACGAGGTTACGAGAGTACAAATTTTAGTTTATTAACTGAAATTTGTTTATTAAACTGTTTATTAGGTTTAAAGAATCATTTATCCTCATTTAAAGACTTAAAGCTAATTACATGAGAATAACATAACAAAGTAAATAAATAATGAAACAGTCGTCCAGGCACAGCTATTCCAAAGGTAAGTTGTTTTTACTCCAGAAGTGATTGGTCATTAAGTATGTGATCAGCTAGGCGCTTTTTAAATACATACATTGATTTAGCTGTTTTTATATCACTGGTGATTTTATTATAAAATTGAGCACCTTCAAAATGTAATGCATTATTGTCCATAGCCAGTCCTGACCTTCGGTATGTATAGATCCCTTGTGTTGCGTCTAGAATATGTTGGTTTATTTTTTGTGAAAGTTAGTGCTGTATGTATGTTTTTGTCTAAAATTTTCTTAATAAGAATACATGTTGTATATTTATATAATTGTTTGATGTTCATCAGTTATTATTTATTAACAGTTCGATATAGAAGAAAATATGAATTAGGTAATTTGAAACACATTATTTTGATCCACGGTTAATTATATATATATATATTTTTTAAATTGTTAATGATAAATAATTATTGAATCGATCAAACTAATTTAACCAATAAAAGCTAAAACCTAAATAAATTTCCAGTTCAACGTACAATAAAGATTATGCAAACGAAAATTGTTCATTTTATTTTATTGTTTCAATAGTGCTGATCAAAGAAAATTTGCATTCCTGCGCTCTTGCGTTTAATCTTTTCAAAGAAATATAAAAGCAATAGCATTCGCGCCAAAGAAATTAAATTAGAATTCACTCGTAGCATTCCTTGACAAGTGAAATGGAATGGAACGCGCTTAAAATCTTCAGAGTTAAGCTGCTGACTCAAATTTCTGCGTCTGCTTCTGAACTTCGAACCGCAGACTTTAACTCATTTTAATATAACGCATCAACCCATTATTAAGGCATATTCAACGTTCATGAAATGCATTCAAAACTCTCAATGTTGTACGTCACCAACAAAAAAAAATCTTTACAGTAATGGAGATCAATCACACGTTTTATTTTGGTATACAATTTAGAGATATCGTCGGATATAGGTATGTTAGAAAAAAAACACTGAAGTGTATATATTATTATGGACCAAAAAAAATACCACAATTCCACTTCATCCATTTGATAATAATTCCCATAACTGTTACGTATTTTTTGTATAGCAAATTTTACAATTACTACATTATCTCATTCAGATCTAGTAAGCCATGAATATTAATGATTGCCAGTTTTCATAAATTAACAACATATTTTATTAACGCTAGACCAAACTAAAACATTGGTCCTTTTTAATAAATATTTGATAATACTAATGGAGTATAGTCTACGTATTTAGTACAGTTTTCTATATTATAATATACGCAAAACAGATCCTAAAAGTTTCCTCGTTTTGTGGTCAGCTTAAGCTAAAGTTTGGGAAACATATTCTGAAATGAGCTAATAGTTTCATGAGTTGCGAGTTGCTAAGCTTCTCAATATAGTTATTCACGGTTCGAATTATGCTCGAATAATTCGCTGTTTAGCGGTTTACTGGACGATGACACGGAAACAATCCAGGCGGTTCGGTCAGTTATCTGTCAAATTATTATCTTTAATTAACAGCTGCCGTATTCCAAACGCATATATAGAATATTTGATATAATTCGATGTCTTCTATATTCTTTGTTCGTTGACGTTAAAATAAAAGAAGTGTAAAATACGTATATTGACTTGTGCGTAAGTGTGAGTATTATTGTTACAGTGGCTTTCGTACTTGCGAAATTAAAATTAACAAGAATTTAATCTTTTATTATGATAGAAATTAGAAATATTAAAATGAAACTTGATTTTACCTAAATTAGCTGTGAGAAATATGTATACCTACTTGTAAATTTAATAAAGCTTATGAACTTGCTAAAAACGTTTATTTATATTTTTTTAAATATGTAATTATGTTAGACATACTACGTATTTACCCAATAGGTCACCCTGGTTTAAAAATATTGGTTGTTTTAACTTAGAGACAAAACATTTGTAAATCTTATTTTTTAATCATTTTATCCAAGGGCCAATAAACATAATTTGTACCTTATTTTTCTTGGTTTTCTTTTTCCTTTACTACACGAAAAACCTTTTTTTATAAAAGATTTGAGTCTTTTTCATTCAATTGCTACTGTCTACCGCTTAATATCAACATTCCTTATCATATTCTAACCCAATCGTAAACAAGCTTTGTTTCAGAGCGGTTTATCGCAATACAAAATTTTTCAAGAAGCGTCTTCCGCAGGTAGACTATAAGTCTATTAATAATTCAGACGACGGAATAAATCAACATCAACCGGCTTCGTTTAAAATTACAAATGAATTCAATTGTGTTACCTCATAGTGAAAAAGGAATGTAAATTCGCAAGGCTAATTAGTGAGTTAGATAGACTTCCGGCTATTTTCTTCTTATTTCTCTTTCATTCTGCGATGAACAATTGGGTGCAAATTAGCAGTGACAACTCGCGGTCTCAGACCGCATCGGGTTTATACATACGTTCCTCTGCTTTAACATACCTTGAAATAACTGTATCTATCTTGCATCCTAGTCGAGCATTTGTACATGAAAGGATAAGCGACTTTCTTTTACATAACCTTCTTACCTTTTTGTTGTGGTATTTACAAATATAATTTTAATTTGCAATATTCATAGTTTTTAAGGCTATATTTATTATTCAGATGTTATTTAGGCATTTGGAAAAACTTACTGCTCAGTACCTAATGACTAAGATTTATGATAATTTAATATAAACTGTATAACATTTAATAAATTAATCAGTTATTTTAAAATAAACTGTCTCTTAATATGATTTATGACCAACATAATTTTTCTGCTATGAGATACAGCTGCCGTGCATTTTGTAGAAACTTTCTTTACTTGCGTTTTTGTTCAGCAATGTGTCGCACAAAATATTAATTGCGCTTGCTTTATAGTAGACCTTCATAATGAGGCTCTATATTCTGTCCTATTCAGAGTAGTTACTATTATAATTTCCCTTTGTTAGTACGCTCTACTAATTGTGAGGATTTTATAGTATACTAGCGACCCGCCCCGGCTTCGCACGGGTGCAATGGCGGCCGGCCGGTACCGCCGCAAACGCTACGTCCCGCAATTTTTAAATCTGTAATATCTTCGAAAATATTCACTTAAATCATACGGTGTAAAGGGCCATATAGGTTTATATTAAATGAACAATGTATTCAAGGTATTTAATTGGTTAAGGATTAATGCTGTATTGGTTAAAATCGCTTCGAAAATTAGCCATTATTTGTCGTAAAAAGTAAATGACAAAAAAATGTTATTGTGGGTTATCCATAAGAGATAGACATATACCATCGCGGACTTTTCTGTAGACCTTTTCAATGTGTATATTACTTAGTACATTATTTTGATAAAACTCGTAGGGTTCAGCCTGCGTTTTCAATGTAAGCGGAAAAAATGTAATTATTTACGACATCACATTAGAAACCTCAAAAATAACAGTACTTCTCCAC
>CAJQZM010033876.1:0-30237 GCA_907164665.1 Colias nastes
TTTTGCCGAGAAATTCAAAAAACTACAGAAAAAGTTAAAATAAAAAAATGCAGTGTAATTATTTACACAAGATGAGCCTATAGCGCGATAGGTAGGTTATTGCGCTATACCTATACCAAATTTCATTCAATTCGGTCCAGTAGTTTTCATAACAGAGTAGTTTTGTGTCAAAAACGTTGAAACTCCGGATTATTTAAAAAAAAATTCATAATTTCTAAACCATAAGTTTTCGCTTAACTAAAGTTTGTTTTAAATGATTACTCATGATGCTCTCAAGCTGAAAAAAATTTTTGGACCACTGTAAACGGGCCACCCTGTATTTTCATCACGCTAATACCAACAGGAGCGGAGCAATGCGGGTAAAACCGCGGAGCACAGCTAGTGACGGATAAATCTGTTTTGCTTCAACATCCAAAGCTGGCCGCTTTTAAAACATTCCACTCGACTTGATCACGATTTTTTACCACCTTTTATGAACAAAATTAGCGGCAAAATTAAGTCATGGTAATTGATCACATGGTCGACTACCTACTTGCTTCTATTAAGTGCGGTCATTAACACTATAGGTTATGTACCTATGATTTAATCATTTTATCCTTTGGCTATAGCAAATGTTAGTTACCACAGTTACGTCGGTTAAAACCAGCTTACACCGGTCTCCAAATTGTATTGGATTGTTTCAGTAGTAGAGATCAATAGATATTTGTTTTATCAATTATCTATATTGCTGGTAAGCGTAAAACTCAAGAATGGCTCGACTTGGGCTCATTTTTTTAACAATTTTGTTAAGGTATGTAGAAGGTTCTTATAGAGAGAAAATACGCAAAATAGCCCGGTCAATTTAAACATTCGGTGCTACATAAAGTCCCAACAGGCTGAATTTCTGTGAAGTTGTTGAAAACATAATTATAAACAATGTCTAAAAGTTCCCCATCATTCCCCTGTAAGCTAAAAATTTTATTCACGGTCAAAGGTAAAAAAAAATGAGTTTTTCGCGATTTTCAGCAAAACGGTAAGTTTTATCATAAAGTACCTCAGGCAAAGATTGTAGATCATAAAATTATCTATAGCAAATGTATCAGTACTTTTTTTCTTACGAGCCACCGTTTCTGAGATATAACGATTCAAAAAGTTATAAAAGTTGTTATCGTCATAATATGCACACGTTTCCACGCCACCTATGAGGTAGTGTACTTAGCGCGTTTTTTATCGTGGTTTCCCCAGTAGGCCTACTCCACGGGTCAGTTGTGATCCTGTTTAATGTAAAACTATTGCGAAATAACGGAAATTTTCAAAGATTGGGAAAGATAAAAGCGATGTAAATGAAAAAAAAAAAAAAGTGTTGAAGTTTATTCGTCTTATTCGTAAGTTTCAAATTCTTGTTCTTCTTCTTGATCTTCTTCTTGTTCTTCTTCTTGTTCTTCTTCTCCTGCTTCTTCTTCATCTTCATTTTGGATGCAAGTAAATTGCGTCAATAGCGATGTATCGCATGATACTTCGTCGGAGTCAAACGAATCCTCCATTGTTTGTGATTCAATATTAGAGCACGACCGGCCTTGACAATTTGTGCATGCCAAAGAACAAGACAGTCCGACTTTTTTGCAACCACATTTAGCACTGCATCCCTTTTTGCAGTTGCAAAAAATAGTGTTCAGCAGTTTTTCCGGCGCAGGTGGAAGTAAAGTTTGAACTGGCTCTAATATATTGTTGACCAACTTCCAACCCCAGTCTGTAGGGTCTAGCTGATCATAACCAAGCCACACTTGAACTTGGTAATATACTCGAAAAAGATGTTGGTGAGCAGCAACTGAGGTTGGAGGAAGACAAGCTAGTTGAACTTGTTTTTTATGTTTAGTGTTTTTAACGAAACATGCATATCGATGCTTATCTAAACAGGTAGTTTTTTTAGGAGCTCCGTACATAGAAAGAAGAAAGCGGATGCCGTTGGTAATAACTTCTTGTTGAGTTGAATTACTCTTTTTAAAAACTTCAGCACATTGAATTAAATCTTGTTTTTCAAACATTTTGAAAACTGCTGTTTTACCCCTCCTATAAAATGCAGATGTCGTATCACAGCCAGTTATTGCGTGTAAAAATAGTACATGATCTTTACACTTAACTAAAGTAAATAAACTTTTTGATGAATATATATTTGATTGATGCTGAGCTTTTCCTGGTTTTAAGAAAAAAATAGTTTTTTCAGTTGGCGTTCGAGCAGTGAGTATTACAAGTAAGTCAACATCTTCACCAACAACAATAGTTGTATTTGTCAAATTGAATTGCTCTATTGCTGTTTCAATAATCAATACATCAGCATCATTATTGGCTTGTTTTACCAATATATTTTCAGCCGTAAACTTTTGTTTCAACATTGAAATGAACCGAGACTTGTTGTGGGTATTTGAAAGAAAGTCGTCATAAAGCTAACCGCCGCAAAGCTTTGAAAAATTCGATAAAGGAAACAATAGGTAATGTATTGTTTACGTTAACAATACATAGTAAACACGTGCAAGCAATAAATACCGAAACCTATTGACACTTTCAAAATGACTCATTGACAAACAATTTTATGTTATAGAGGTTGTGGAAACATTTCTTTAAGTTACTAAGGGCCAATACAGAGATTATTTATTTAAGATATAGAGGTTGCGTATTTTAAGTTAAAGAGGCTTTGAGCTCTGATGGGAAGGGAACATATTATTTTTTGAAGTTACAGAGGTTTTTATGTTACCGAGATTTAAGTTATCGAGGTTCTACTGTATAAGTTACAATGACCGATAGAAAAATATTTAAACATTTAATATATAATATACATATATATATAATATATAAAATATTACAACTCTAGATGTATATACGTTGCGTACTCATGCATATTATGACGATAACAACTTTTATAACTTTTTGAATCGTTATATCTCAGAAACGGTGGCTCGTAAGAAAAAAAGTATTGATACATTTTTTATAGACAATTTTATGATCTACAATCTTTGCCTGAGGTACTTTATGATAAAACTTACCGTTTTGCTGCAAATCGCGAAAAACTCATTTTTTTGACCTTTGACCGTGAATAAAATTTTTAGCTTACAGGGGAATGATGGGGAACTTTTAGACATTGTTTATAATTATGTTTTCAACAACTTCACAGAAATTCAGCCTGTTGGGACTTTATGTAGTAGTACCCTCATTTTTTGGTTTAAATTGACCGGGCTAAAAGGGGCAATAGGGCAGAACAACGTTTGCTGGGGCAGCTAGTTATGTATAAATTATGAGAGCTTTTATTCCTATACCTTTAGGTAGATAGACTTATGACTCTTGAATAAACTTTTGTGTTGTTAAAGAGAATTGTAATTGGTATGTTTTTAATCAAAGGTCATCTGTTTGTTTACAAGCAGTTCATCAGACCTTAGCATTGCGATTCTAGCATAGCAATTAACATGCGTTCGTTATATTCTCAATTACTCTGTTAAATCTTACAACTATAAATAGGTATTATGTATGTTTTCAAAATACATTTTTTGTATGGAATACTTCGTGATTGGATGAGATCACAAAAATATGTGAAGCGCGCATCGGACTTTGAATAACGGTTCCGTACTTAGTTTCACTAGTTGGATACTATAGTTTTAATTTGATTATAAAAATGGTTTAAATAGTATTTTATAGTTTTAATTTGGTGTAAAATATGATTTTTTGAACGTAATAATATCATTCCTATTGCTAAAGCATTTCTTTTATAATTCGAGTAGGTACAAAGGTATTTTGCACTGGCTCTAGGGGAGCGTCCATAAATTACGTGAGGTGTTTTTGTCCATTTTTTTGACCCTCCCTCCCCCTCTGGTGAGATATCATAAGATTTTATTGAACCCCCTCCCCCATCCCCCCATCTCACGTGAGATTTTTCAAAATGTGGGTTTCTTATGTTTATTTGTCATTGTAAAAAGAAAAAAAAATTGCTTCGTGCTTTTGTTTACGACTAGTTAAAAATAGTAATTTAAAATAGTACCTAATTAATATTGCTGAAAGTTATAATAAGGGCCGATTTTTCAATGCTTGGATAAAACTTATCCGTACAATAAAGTATTACACGATAATATTAAAATGTCACGTAAACTGTCAAATACGGGCAAGTAGAATACGTTTTTAAAATGGTAGTTTTATACATTACTAGCGACCCGCCCCGGCTTCGCACGGGTGCAATGGCGGCCGGCCGGTACCACCGCAAACGCTACGTCCCGCAATTTTTAAATCTGTATTATCTTCGAAAATATTCACTTAAATCATACGGTGTAAAGGGCCATATAGATCGAAGATCTATATTAAATGAACAATGTATTCAAGGTATTTAATTCGTTAAGGATTAATGCTGTATTGGTTAAAATCGCTTCGAAAATTAACCATTATTTGTCGTAAAAAGTAAATGACAAAAAAAAGTTATTGTGGGTTATCCATAAGAGATAGACATATACCATCGCGGACTTTTCTGTAGACCTTTTCAATGTGTACAATACTTAGTACATTATTTTGATAAAACTCGTAGGGTTCAGCCTGCGTTTGCAATGTAAGCGGAAAAAATGTAATTATTTACGACATCACATTAGAAACCTCAAAAATAACAGTACTTCTCCACTATTTAATGGATGTTATTATACATATAAACCTTCCTTTTGAATCACTCTATCTATTAAAAAAAACCGCATTAAAATCCGTTGCGTAGTTTCAAAGATTTAAGCGTACAAAGGGACATAGGGACAGAGAAAGCGACTTTGTTTTATACTATGTAGTGATTCGACGAATAAGTTTTATCCAAGCATTGAAAAATCGGCCCTTAGTGTAACAAGGTAACAATAGAATATTTAAATCTTAACCGTAACATTAAAATCTTAAGCATGTTATTTGGATTAAATGGACCAAAAGAGTATAATTTGTTTTGTTTCAATTAAAAAAAATTGCGTGATATTTGCCGACACCCCCCCTCTCCCCAACGTAAGGTTAGATGAGATTTTACTCAACCCCCTCCCCCCCTAAAACAACTCACGTAATTTATGGACGCCCCCTAGCCTACCAACAGGCGAACCACCATCTCAGTTGCCCCGCTTGAACATAAATATATGTGAGTAAGTAGTATACAATTGGAAGATTTTTGCCTATGTAGTATTAGAAATGAAAAAAAAAAGATTAAATAAATAAATATTTCGGGACAATTTTTCACACACGGCACGATCTGATCCCATGCTAAGCTTTCGCTTGTGTTATGGAAACCAGATGGCTGATAAACATACATATATAATTTTAAATAAATATTTATATAGATAATTGCATTTAACTGATTAATTAGACATTCTTAAGAAATTGTAGTTTTGTACAAGTAAGTATATTGCAAAATTATAAAAACCCCTAAAATATTTACATTAAATAGGTTTAGAGGAACCCTAGAATGATCTGTTGAATGCCACATTGAAGACGTGTCACACAAAAAATGTGATAGACAAATAAAATCACGAAGACCTAGTTCATACTGTAGTTAGAACTTAGAAATGTACGATTATTATTTTTATAAAGACTTTCCTTACTAATGTTATGAATGCGTCTTACTTATCTTTCTCTTCTATTTCGTCATTTTATTTTGTTTTCGTCTCTGTTGGGGTGATCAAAGCAACTCGAAATAATAAGGGAAAAATACATAATCGGGACTTTAAGATTTTCTTTACTTATGAAATAAAGAATAGGTATCAATATATTATACAATCAAAAAAACAAAGTTATCATTGACACCTTCAAAAATTTAGAGGTGTTTTTACACATAGTTATTGTACCGAATACATTTTAAATTCAAACATTTCCTTATTATGATAATTCATAATAATATAATCTACACTATACAATTGGTCATAAAATCGTCAAGCAATAAAATGGATTTTATGTTATTGCATATTATATTAAAATCATAAATTAGATTTCAAGTTAATACAGAATATACGAATAATATGAATTTAAATTAACACTCTATACGAGATAAATAAACTTGAGGGGTGACACCCGGATGGAACCTAAGTGTAGGTCCACACTGCGAGCCTAGCGCGGTTGCGACGGCCGCGGCGGGCGCGAAATATCAAACGTATGAAACGCGCCTTTGCGTCCACATTGAAATGACTATGGCGGAAGCCTAGTGCGACGGTAATGAGCGAGCCAGCGCGCGTAGTTTTCAAACTCTCCTATCCGCGCTTTCTGGCCACACACGGGCCTAGTCAGCGAGCGACCCAACGCGCGGCTAGCGGTGATAACAAACCATTTCAGTCCTGTCACTCGACTTCTTATATATTCTTTTTTGTTTTTCGTAAAATAGCGGTAAATACTTAATTGTTTAATTCAGCAGGTAATGCGTTATACGTGCGATTCAATCTAAAACACCTATACATATACACCACAGTAATTTTGTAGGGTATAATCTCAATTCTTCATATTATAAGATAATAATTCACCCGTTATTCCTCTGTTTTTATTTATTTCGTGCACAACATCTATAATGTACAATACCTCCCATCTCAAAATCGGACTGTCCAGTAAAAATAGCAAATCGTCCAAAGTTTGCAACACCCGATATACGTCGAACCGCTACATGAGCTCGCGCGTCGAGTGTGGCCACCGCGAGCGCCCGCTCGTCGCGCCCGCCACAGGCTCTAGCCACCACGCATTCAGTGTGGACGCACACTAAGGATGGAACGAAGTTTTAAGTTATAGAGAGACAGACAGAGAAACACGCGCACGCCGCACGGCTCACAACTATAGCAAAAAATATCGTTACAACTTATCGTCTTAATTTATTCCATCTATCATCGTTCGCAACGCCCGATAAGGAACTTCGTTTTTATTTTATTTTAAAGAACCTTAAACCAAAGATTACTGTGTGTCAGTTTTTTAAATGTATATTTTGTGGATATTGCTTTATTTTCAATCAAATAAGTACATAGTTATATGCACGAGTGCTTACTGCTCTAAAAAAAGCTACGAAGGCTTTCCGCAGTTTTTAGGTTAGTTGGGTATTTTACCCACTTAGGTTAGCACTGAAAATATCGAAAGTAATAGAAAAATAGGTTATCATGAAAGACAGGTTACTATTAATAATTTTGTGTATTTTCAATGGCATGATCAAACCTAAATAAAAACAAAAAAAATCTGCTTAATGCTTAGAAGATATCATCGGGATCTTGATTTTTTTTTTATAATTTACAAAATGGGTAGTAAGTTATTATTGAGGCCAGTGATCTATACTCACAGAATAATATGTAATACTATTCGATACATTGTAAAAACTTGGTCAAGGATGATTTAGAAGTATGAGTCAAAGGAAATAAAACTTTGTTTCAATTAAAACTTTTATTAACAATTGTAATATTTATGACTAGTATCACAATAACAGCCTCATAATAAAGATACTTAACAATATGGCTTAATTATTATTTACATTGACATTATAATCATTTTCATATAAGTCTAGGTATATAATTTGATATATTAACATTTTAATTGGCACTTACGTTTTATTGGTTTTAAACAATATTATAAGTAAAGAGGTGTAATTAGGTCACTAACACAACATTCTATCTTCACGTCAATTGGGGCTATTAGCCACATTTAGGAGCACTAGCAACCTATAGTTTCCCCTATTACTTAAAATATCATGGATTTAAAATATAAACTTAACAGTTTTGATTTTTTACTATTGTGTAAATTGCCTTAAAAATAAAACTTATTACTATTCTAAATAAGAGTGAATATTTAATTTTGATTCGAATCATCTAGCATTTCTAAATAGGAATAAAATACAACAAGAAACATGTTTAACTAGTAAACCCTGATATTACAAACATACTTGTTAAATTTAAATAGGTAATTTGATCAATAATTTGCTTAGATAATTTGTCTTTTCTTTCTTTATTTTTAATAATCTGTGTCTAATTGCAATGTTTTGTCACGTTTACTCATACGTCATTTACTTTGAGAATGAAAGAGACAAAATATAACATTTTAAACACAGATTATGTATATTGCCTTAAATATATATTTTCTAAAGCAGTATAGGTACTTAGATTAAGGATTGGTATAATTTCGTTTTTATTATTTATTACAACCTTGTAATGTATCATATTGTAAAATATATTATTATTATTAAATTGTAATTTATAGTTTATCTAAATGATACGCATAATTTATATGAATCATTTTCATATCTAAACCATATTTCATATAATAACGAATAATCTGTGATGATCCATAAACATTAAAATACAGTATTTATTCCGTAGAATTAGTTCAGGTCTAATTATTTCGATGAGTCATCAAATAAAGGTATAATTTAATTAATAGGTATAAGGATACAGCTAGTGGAAGACAATGCAATGTATTAGTTAATATTTAAAAATGTGATGCAGAAATATAATCGTAAAGTAACTTCTAAAATATAATTAATTAATTTTTTCTAAAATATAATTAATTAATTTATAAATTAATTTTGCGTCTTTTATCAGAAATTTATTTACAGAATTCTAAATTGTTTTGTGCAGTGTACACCATGTATTGTATTTAAAAAACAGTAATAACATGAATATTTTGAATAGGCGGCCATTGATAAAAAAATATATAGAAAGTAAGTGATTGAATTGTGTGTTTCTTTAAAAAATCTAAACTATAAAATGCAGTTCCATCAAGTTGTAACAATACAAAGTATAAATTATAGAATCGAATAATCTCTTTCCATATTCTGGAACGTTTCAGAATCTAACATAATATCTATACTTACTTAATATTATAAAGCTGAAGAGTTTGTTTGTTTGAACGCGCTAAATTCTCAGGAATACTGGTCCGATTTGAAAAATTATTTCAGTGTTAGATAGCCCATTTATCGAGGAAGGCTATAGGCTATATATCATCCCGCTAAGACCAACAGAAGCCATGCGGGTGAAACCGCAAGGCGCAGCTATTATTATATTGGAGTCTATTTATTTTGTAATATTAGAATCGAATATATACTTTTGACGTGACAACGTCTTATAATTCGATTGAGCCGGCTGCACGCACGAAAAAACATGACTCATGCGGCGTTACCTCGCTCTGAGGCGTTCCATGTAAGGCTTGAAGTGCAAGCGAGAGCGCGGAACGAGCGACAAAGAAGCACAATCGGACGTTGTCACGTTCAACTATCGTCAGTAAACCGACTTTACAGACAATCAATTTTTTTCATTGGAAAGCAAACATCATAATAAGTACTGGTACAGCTATAACACAGAACAAATACACAGAGGTCCGGGGTTCACATTCCGATATGATGACGAATTGTTCGTTCCAAAGAGAATCGTTGTTCCGTAGAGGCAGCTCTAATACAACCTGGAAATGAGTAAACTAAATTATTTGTGTGAATATTTATTGAAGTGAAACTTCTTTAGGCGCGTTAAAAATACCAACGTCGTGTTATGGCAATACCGTCACGTCATGGAGTAAGGCGATGATTTTGGTATCTTTGAATCTTGCCAAAGAAGTTTCACTTTTGATATGTGTGCTATGCACACACAATCTTTTTTATTGTGAAATAATAGTGGAAAATATGTATTTGTTTTTAACGTAAAAATGATAGTAGGTAATGCTACAGATAATAAAATACTGGGTAGTGCGACGAAGTGTGTTGCCATATAATAAAAAATAAATGTTAAAACCTAGTTTGTTTTGAAGTTATTACAACAATCAAATTATTTCGAAGATTAATAAAAAGCTATTTAGCAATAATTTTGTTGAGATTTACATACATTAATTTGAAAACTTTAAAATGCTAAAAACAATGCTACTACGTATTTGTTTAGTATTCTTCAACGGTACGACACTTAGCAATTATTTAAATTAGACTGTCAAGGTTTATTTATACGTATATACATTCAGTTGGTGTTGCTAAGAATAAATTATTAAAGATCGTAAAAAAAAGATAACATTGGAATAATGTTACGTTTTGTAGAAAAAGGAATAGCGAATTCCTTTAGGATTTAAGAGGAGGCTCCCTAAATTTTTATGTAAATTTGCATTAATATTCTGAAATAGTTTGGAAAATCCAAAAGTGCACGCCTCATAATTTTTTTTTAATAATTATTTATTAATTATTATTTTTGTTTATTTAATAACAATTAAACCACATCGAATCAGACCCTGAAAAATGAAAGGGTTCTATTCCTGAGCATACTCAAGCGTAAGAGAAAAAAAAAGACTCGATTAGTAAAGTATTTCGGTCGCTATCGTGTTAACAAGAAAATCCTCCGCACATACAGACACACGGACGTCCAAGACAGAACTTTTTTAAACTGTTTTTTAACTAGTTTAAATAACAAAAATGACATCAAAAATATCATGAATGTTAAAAATAGTGTTTTTTCTTAATATGTGTGTGTATGTATTATCTTACAAGTGCAATGTATGATACATAAAGACATTTTAAGTTTGAAAAATCAGATGTTTTGCGCGAAGTGACAGTAGTACCCACCTCAACGCTTCGCTTATGAGGCGTGCAACAGTCACACATACAATCAAAATGGAACTTTAGTATATGTTTTATTGGGTCTTTTTCTTTCCATGTACAAGACAGTTACATAATTGTAACATTTTCGCTCGATTCATTTTTTATTCAAAAATTATGCCTTTTTTAAGGATTATTACATTTTTTTAAAGATTTACTTGGACTTTATGTCTAAAATAAATGTTAACAGTAAGAAAATATAGTTCACTATCGAATCCCAAGATATTTTTTCTCTAGATCAATTATTACTTTAGTTATAAACGAAATAAGAATTGAGACTTACGAGATTTAGTTTCGAGCTCGAACGCGATCAAAGAGCGCACGCGATATTCAACTTTATTACGGCTGTGTTAGCGTCTAGCACCGTAGCGGTCTCTCAGTGCCAGAAATTATGTTAGGGAGCCTCCTCTTAATATTGGGTAGATAATAATTTAAAAAAAGACGCGTGGCACTCGGGGACTGCCGCGGTAAAGCTATTGCATGCCTTCAAGCCACACCTCCGAGCCCGTCGGAGTGGGGAGCGTGAGGTTATTTTCGTTACGGAATTTCTCGATTCAGTCCCCGCGCTCAAGGCCCGCGATAGAAGCTATGCAATAGCTTAAATGGTCCTTAGACCTTTTAAAGACTAACACTGTTTTTCTCTCACATAATTTCTTAAAATTCTCTGTCAAATCAATTGCCCATCAATATAAAACTGTTTATTAATTAGCTGTTAATTGTAATATAGTGAATTTAGAATTTAATAACTTTATGTTTAGGTAAAGTCTTTATGAGATCATGCTTATTGTCAATGTCGTGAATATAAAATGCAAGGCTTATTTCGAAACATTTAAAATTTAAACAAAATAGCCAGATCGAATCAGTTATTCGTGAGATTTAGCGAGACAAACATACAACAACTGTTTTTTATATTTATTATAATAATAAACAATATATACCATATAGATAAAATAGATTTTAAAACTTACCTTTTGAGTAGAAAATATATCAAGAAGCAAGTCACATCTATCTGTACTATTTCTACACTCACGTAGTGTTGTTCTCGCAATGTCATATCTTGTTTTCTGAAGATCGAACTTGGCCTTAATAAAGTTCTTTTGGACTTCATTCTCTGAGTTAAATACGAAGAAGTAGTAGCCGTTTGCTGGGACCCTGGAAGGAGTTTGTTTTAAAATACACTATACATAAAACAATAAATTTGAACTATTATTGTAATTCTTATCCTTTTCTTTAAAATTAAATAAGAAGCAGGCGAGATAATGGCTATCTACGCTATACGAAAGTTTGTGAGGATGGATGGATGTTTGTTACATTTTCACGCTAATACTACTAAACCGATAGCAATGAAATTGGTTATGCAGGTAGCTGAAGACCCAAAAAAAGATATAGACTACTTTTTATCCCTGATGAAATTTTGATATCTGGTGAAATTTTGCATATATACCCACGCGCACCGGAAAAGAAGACGTGGGTTATGTCGGATTCTTACCAATTAAAACCGCTTTAAACAACAAGTAACCTGGGTGTCTTCAAGGCAAGAAACTTTCAAGAAACAAGTATCTTCTAAAGAATCGCGCCTATCATGCCATTTTACCATCTCCATCCACACTAATATTATAAATGCGAAAGTAACTCTGTCTGTCTGTTTGTTACTCAATCACGCCTAAACTACTGAACCAATTTTCATGAAATTTGTTATGGAGATATTTCGATACCCGAGAAAGGACATAGGCTACTTTTTAACCGGGAAAATGACGCAATCCTGGAAATCCCACGGGAACGGGAACTATGCGGGTTTTTCTTTGACTGCGCGGGCGGAAACCTAGTTATCAATAAACCCACCTATAAGTAAGAGCATTAACCCTCGAAGCATCAGCGATCCCCCCCTCCCCCACCCCCCGCTCACACATACTGCTGGGAGTTAAGGGCAGGTTCAGTATCAGCCCCTCACACTCCAATAGAGCTTCTTCACTGCTAGAGAATGACGACCAGAACTCAGAGTTGGACATGTCTATGAAAAATGCCTTTTCCTATATTTTTTGTGACGTCATAGATACGTAGGTTATGTCGGATTTTTACCGAATAAAACCGCTTTAATCGACAAATAACCTAGGTTTCTTCAAGGCAAGAGTCTATTCACTCTTGCTTTGAAGACACCTAAAGAAGCGCGCTTATTATACCATCTTACCATCTCTATTATCAAAAAACCCACCTATAAGTAAGAGCATTAACCCTAGCCGCATCAGCGATCCCCCCCTCCCCCACCCCCCGCTCGCACATACTACTGGGAGTTAAGGGCAGGTTCAGTATCAGCCCCTCACACTCCAATAGCGCTTCTTCACTGCTAGAGAAGGATGACCAGAACTCAGAGTTGGACATATCTATGGCGGTTGTTTCGTTTACTGTTTGGTGTATGTCCGCGTAGAGGTCGGGAAGACCCTGGAATTTGAGATAAATTAATTTTATTGTGTTATAATGAAGATAATATCTACATTATAACACTAAATATGTAATAATAAATATGTAAATATGTGTTATAATGTAGATAATATGAAATATCTACATTATAACACAAAACATAAAATAACTGATTCCGACTGATGATATGATATATCTAGTAGATATTAGATCTAGTAGTAGTATATCTAGTAGATCTAGTAAATATCTACTAGATATATAATATATCTACTAGGTCTTAATATATATAAATCTCGTGTCACAATGTTTGTCCTCAATGGACTCCTAAACCACTTAACCGATTATAATAAAATTCGCACACCATGTGCAGTTCGATCCAACTTGAGAGATATGATAGTTTAAACATGTAGGTACCACGGGCGAAGCCGGGGCGGACCGCTAGTATATTATAATATACAATCAGTTTTATTATGTTTTGTTAAAAATGTAATGAATACACTTTCCACTGTTAAAAACTTTGCTTGTCAAAATAAAATGAAATACTTTCATTTGAATTGTGTTGCACTCACTTGTATTCCATTTTTTAATAAATAATGTTATGATTATTATAAAATCGGTTTATTTAACACTTCATTTAACCGATTTATGTAACACCTAACAAAGGAGGAACTTCACAATCTTCTGACACTATGAAAACGGTTTTGTTTTTGTGTGAAAAATAATTAATTATTTATATCCTTGCTTCTTTTTTGTCTCTACTAACTAATACAATAAAAAATATTTTTTTTTTTAATGAATTACCTCCTCAGCCGCAAAATTCCTAGCTTCATCATCTTCATTAAGCTGCTTAGTGAGTTCTATCTGCCCCAACATCAACTCACGCTTGGCTCTGGCTTCTGCTCTTGCATCTCGACGTTTTTCTGTAAAATATATAATAAATATTTGAATTATTGGCAGAAGTACAAGTTATCTGTATATTTAAAAGCTCTTTAAAAAACTATTTTCGTAATAATTACATTTCGTTATTCAATTAACGCGCTAGTCATTCAATCAAATAGCAGATTAAACCAGATGATTGCGAATATAATACTATACGGTATAAAGATTCCAAAGTATTAAAGCCTCTTGAATGAGCCAAAGGAAAGAAACTAATCTAAATAAGTCTATTCAAGAAGCAAATTATTAAATACATTGTTTAAAATCGCATTCTAATCCTAATAAACGTATTTATTTTATTTAAATTTTAAACGGTCGCGCGTCACTAGACTACACTACACTGAAACTTTCTTTGTAACTTTTGCTGACGTGGAGACCTTTTTGGGATCATCATAATGGTTAATTTTTATTAAATTGAAACTGGTAATTTTAAATTTACTGAATTTTATGTTCAGATACCAAATAAATGAATTTGAATCTAATTGAACAGTTTAGAATACACAAATATTACCTACGTTTTAAACACTTTAAGTATGGTCATAGGAAAATATATGATTGTTCAAGCGAAACTTCTTTGGCCTTTGGGCGTGTGAGTAAAATTTCAATGTCGCGTCAAGTAAATCGACGATTTTGGTATCTTTTAATCTTGCCAAAGAAGTTTCACTTCTGACACATGTGATCGGCACAGGTTCTTTTAATAATAACTCACGTTGCCTCTGCGACCTTGTCTTCTCTTCATCAATGGCTTCCACCAGTACCTTCCGAAGATGGTCCAGTTCTTCGTCGCTGCCGGTGACAGCGGACATCACGTTTGATAAGTCTGGCTTATCCTGGAAGAGGGATTTGTAGTGAATTATTTGATTTTAATTCATTTTGAGGTATGATAATTTATGTAGGGTAGTTTGCTTTCAAACAAAATAATAACTTTTGAAAACTAGCTTTTCACCCGCGACTTGGCTCGCTTTGTCTATAACTTACTATAAAAATATAATAAATTATAAAAGAATTAAAAAATTATATATGTACTACGTTTAGTACATACATAATTTTTTAAATTAGAACCACGCAATCTATTAAAAATCATGAAATTCCGTTGCGTCGTTTTATAGATCGAAGCTTACATAGGGAGAGATAGACGCAGACAATAAAAAGTGACTTTGTTTTATGTTACAACTAGCTTTCCGCCCGCGGCTTCGCCCGCGTTTTCAAAGAAAAACCCGCATAGCTCCCGTTCCCGAGGGATTTCCGGGATAAAACCTATCCTATCTCTCAAGTTGGATCGAACTGCACAATGCACATGGTGTACGAATTTTATTATAATCGGTTAAGTGGTTTAGGAGTCCATTGAGGACAAACATTGTGACACGAGATTTATATATATTAAGATAAGTAGTGATAATTTATAATCTGATTAATTTTGTAGAACATGGAACTGTCTAGAATAATCTATACTAATATTATAAAGCTGAAGAGTTTGTTTGTTTGTTTGAACGCGCTAATCTCTGTCCGATTTGAAAAATTCTTTCGGTGTTAAATGCAATAAATCTGAAATATGTTAATCTATTTAAATAAACAAAAAAAATGTGAAGTAGATATCTTGAAACGACCTGCCTTTTTCGATTAAAAATGTTTGATAAAAAATGACAATAATATGATTACGGTATCGGTCAATTAAGGAAAGCTGGCATGTTCACAGTACTCACACTTATGCAATTTCACTTACAGTATGTTCAAAAATAAATGCGACTCTAGTTTCATTTTAGACTTGAATTGTAAAATGGGTGCGTTGTAGATAAATATAGGTATGCAAATATAATTACTTATGAAAGCTCTCATAATTTACCTGTAAAATTATAATTTAAAAGTAAATCAATTGATGAAGTTAATTATTTATTCTAATAATAATCAATTGGATAAAAGTATTAATAATCATTCAATTATCAAATAATAATTAAATTTCAGGTCATAAAAACAATACAAATAACACGTGCGCTCACTCCTAACACACGGATGGTTGTTTTGATAATGATTTAAATAACGGACGTCTTCTGCAGTTGCGGAGCAGTCTTGTCCTGACTTTGGTCGAGTAAAGATATCTAAGAAATATTATATTTGTAGTAAGTACGTAATACCTACCAATACGCGCTAACAAATATGTGTTACATGTTTATTGTATAATTTTCACACTATTGGTTTTAAACTCAAACTCAAACATTTACTTATACAATTAGACTTCTTCTAGAAGCACTTTTGAATCGTCATAACAGTTTAACAGTTTTAACATTTACCACCAATTCAGAAAGCAGTATCTATAGAGAAGAAGAAGAATCTATTTAATCATAATCGTAATCTTCTACTTCACTGAAACTTTCATCGCTCGAAGAACTCGCCGTCGGAATTTCTTAATGTTATTATAAATGAGTCAGTGTAATTATCTACTTTTGGTTCTAATTGAATATATTTTTCCTCATGTTCTCGCGTCTTTCTCCAAACGTCACTAAACATATCCAGACTAATAGCATTTGCTTCCTTTCTAAATAATTCTTCCACAGTTTTCAAGTTAAAGTTCACATTTTGTGATGCTACTTTCCCTTT
Organism: Colias nastes; assembly: GCA_907164665.1. Classification (NCBI taxonomy): domain Eukaryota; kingdom Metazoa; phylum Arthropoda; class Insecta; order Lepidoptera; family Pieridae; genus Colias; species Colias nastes. The sequence goes on from CAJQZM010033876.1 coordinate 16,505, forward strand.
AATTATGCCCCATAGTAACTCTATTGGGTTTAGTTCTGGATGGTATGGTGGAAGGCGCAATACACTATGTCCATGATCTTTGAGGATTGCATCAAGTAGGTAAAAATTGTGTATAGTTTGGCTTATTTTTTTTAATAATGTGATAACTCTGATTATTAATTAGTAATTTGATTTTTGAAAAAAAAAAATGCCGATTTTAGTCAAAATTTATGTTTTTCTAACAAGATCCTTATCATCCAAATTTCCACCTTGGTGAGAAAAATTGACATTTCTAATGAAAATGAACAAAAAATTAAATGATTTTATTAAATACTGTAAAATAGTCTATAATTCTTCCATTTACTGTATCACAAAATTCTTCATAGATTTTTAGATATTCGTACTACACCAATTACATCACCCTGTATTTATAAACAATTGCAAAATATGACACATACATAGGCCGGGAGATACTGACACAAAATTTCGGGTCATTTGTAACAGAATGGCGGTTCTACAGAGGTCTTATTACGCAATGACTAAAAGAAAAATGATGGTCAGAACGCTGGTACCGGCGGACTAGTCGCGTGGGCGTTAGTCGAACTCGTCGGATAAATAGCGAAAGTCAAACGATTTGTAACACAAAAATTTTAGAATTTACCGATAGCCCATAAAAAAGATGTAGGCGGTAGTGTCATGCCATACTTTTCCGGTGTAAATTACAGCCCCCCATACCGACGCGATGCGTTGATTTAAAAAAAAAAAACAATTCAACCATTTGTACCAGGCTAACTTTTGCACAGGTAATCATCATCGTGCAGACATTTACGAAAATCGCCATGCCATACTTTTCAGACGATTCCAAAATATGGCCACCATACCGCCGAAAATCTGCAAAAAAAAATTTTTTTTCGCCAAACAATTTGTACCAGTATTGCATTTGGATTTTTGGAGAGTATTTGATAAAATGTGACCATTATTATATTTGCCATACTTCTAGTAGGGGGAAAAAGTGCTGCCATACTTGAAAAATTAATTTATTCGTCACGTTTCAAAAATACGACTGTACAATACGTAAAATAATTTTTTACAATATGGGATCATTATATTCTGTTTGTTTGTATACAATTCTACCTAAAAAAAAATATCGCAGATTGCAAACATGGGGCGGATGATTGTAAGACTTAAGCCAAGACGTAAAAAAAATTGAAAAGAATTGGCGATTTGTACCAGTACGGCATTTTTGGAAAGTATATGATGCAATGTGACCATTATTATATTTGCCATACTTTTAATAGAGGGAAAAATTAGTGCCATACTGCTACAAATCGTTCAAACTACGAATAAAATCTTACAATAAGAAAAAAATGTTATACACATTCGCCACCTCCCACAGGTATGGCATTATCACACTTCTATTTATAATCATTCAGGAGTTGTTGAAAAAAAAATGTAGGGTGGTACAAATCGTTTGGCGAGAAAAAAAAATTCAAAAATTTGCAGATTTTCCGCGGTATGGCGACCATTTGGAATCGTCCGAAAAGTATGGCATGGCGATTTTAGTAAATGGCTGCACGACGATGGTTACCTGTGCAAAAGTTAGCCCGGTACAAATGGTTGAATTGTTTTTTTTAAATCAACGCATTCACGTCGGTATGGCGGACTGTAAGTCACATCGTAAAAGTATGGCATGACACTACCGCCTACATCTTTTTTTAAGGGCTATCGGTAAATTCTAAAATTTTTGTGTTACAAATCGTTGGACTTTCGCTATTTATCCGACGAGTGTGACTAACGCCCACGCGACTAGTCCGCCGGTACCAGCGTTCTGACCATCATTTTTCTTTTTGTCATTGCGTACTAAGACCCCTCTAGACCGCCATCCTGTTACAAATGACCCGAAATTTTGTGTCAGTATCTCCCGGCCTAACATGTGCAATGTGTAAATGTGTTGACGTTCCAGCTCTTCTTAATATACCTATACTATCAATTTAATTAATGGCCTCATAAAGTCATAAATTACAGTCAATATGATTTACCACAAAAAAATGCTTCAAGCATCGCTTTTAAATTATCATAAAAAACACAAATTAAATAAATATTTTTTCAGGACAATTTTTCACACACGGCACGATCTGATCTCATACTAATAAGCTTTCGCTTGTGTTATGGAAACCAGATGGCTGATAAACGTACATATATAATTTTAAATAAATACTTATATAGATATTCAACACCCAGACACAGAGCAAACATCTATGTTCATCACTCAAATATTTGCCCCGGGTGGGAATCGAACCCACGACCTCTGGCTTGGAAGGCAGGGCCACTACCAACCAAGCCAATCGGTCAGTCCAAAAATTATTTAGATACTACTGTTTTATAAAAACTCAAATATTTATTTATTCAATTAGACTTCTTCTAAGCAGTTGTCACCAATCACAAAGAACAGATTTACCATATGCCATAAAGCAGTATTAATTCCAGTGTGGAATAGAGACAGCGCTATTCGACCTATACAGGGTGTCCCACTGTTGGTATACCAAGCTCAAAGGACATTATAGTTTTGCATAAGCTGAGTACGTAAAAAATACTTATAAAATTCCAGACGCATTTTTTTTTTCAAATAGATGAATTCTTAAAACTCTATGTGTACACCCATAACAAGCAACCCGCCCAACTTTGCCACCAGCACGTGAGCTATCGTTTAAGATTATGTTTTCATAGACAAAGTGCTCACATTAGAGAAGCGGTATTATGCTGGCTGTGCGAAGCTAGAGAAGAAAACATGGATTGGATGGATATAGCTCTGTCATTTTTCCACACTGGAATTAAAACCACTTAATACTGCTATAAAACATCATGGCAAGTGGCAACTCCCCTCCCCATCTAGCTTTTGACATACCATTTTAAGAAACAAACAATCCCATAGCTTCGTAATATATTATGAATTATCTTTATAGTTTATTAATCACTACATAGTATAAAACAAAGTCGCTTTCTCTGTCCCTATATTCCTTTGTATGCTTATATCTTTAAAACTACGCAACGGATTATGATGCGGTTTTTTAATAGATAGAGTGATTCAAGAGGTAGGTTTTAGTATAATAATTTATTCGGTTTTAGACAAAGCGGGCGGAGCCGCGGGTGAAAAGCTAGTATATTAAAATACATACTAACCTTTTCCTTATACTGCACTCCCATCGTCTCATGCAGTTTTACAAGTACCCTCTTCCCTCTGTCACCGAGGGCTTGTAATTGTTCCAACACTTGATAAAATACTTCTCTGGAATTCGTTTCTTCTTTTGTGTCCTGTAAGTGAGAAATTAAATAATTAGGAGAATCAATAAAATGGTAAATTGATCTGTTATTATGTCTAAATGAAATCTTTTTGAAGTGAAACGTCTTTGGCGCGTTGAGAGTAAAATTTCAAGGTCGCGTCATGGCAATATACCGTTACGTTTTGTTGAAATTGAATCTTGCCAAAGAAGTTTCACTTCTGACACGTGTGCTCGGCACTCACGATCTTTTTACGCATTTCGTAAATTAAATATTTACATTTACGTAACCAGTATAACGGAATAGAAAATATAAAAAAGTTCGCTGTTTGTTTCGCCCATTCTCTAAGAAAGGTGTATCAATTTTGACATAGTTTTTGCCGAAGCCGCATATTCGAGGCGTATTATATGTTCTGTGGTATGCACTATGCATATTGCGTACGTAGTGGTTGATAACTAACATGTACATATAAAATTAAGATATTGCTTATTATCAAAATGAAATATAATACCAGAATATTTACCCAATTAAACGAAAAAGTAACTAATAATAATTTATGAACATTTGATAACCTCTCTCCTCGCGTTACATAATAGAGTCGGGAAGTAAAGTTAGTATTTAAAATATATTTCGAACGAATTATACCACTAAAAAGTATGTATTTTTGTTTGCAATGTTCATACAAAAAAAGTAATAGTCTAGAATCTATACTAATACTAATACATATTAATACTAATATTAACTATATAAAGTTGAAGAGTTTGTTTGTTTGTTTGAACGCGCTAATCTCAGGATGTACTGGCCTGATTTGAAAAATTATTTCGGTGTTAGATAGCCCATTTATCGATGAAGGCTATAGGCTTAATATCATCAGAAATAAGTTGTCTAAGACCAACAAGAGCGGAGCAATGCGGGTGAAACCGCGGGGCACAGCTAGTATTAAATAAGGAAAGAAAAAAAATACAAATCCAGAAATAAGCACAACTAGCGCCAATATAATAAAACGCACAAATAAAAAATAAATAACATGTCATCATAATCTATAAAAACATATAACTACATAATATATAATATATAATATATATTTTATATATCTATATAACCTTACTACATTCTATAAAAATAATGTGTCATTCACTTAAACACATAATAATTATAATCTTTTAATTGTCCTATCGTATACCATAAAGTACACTGTAATAAAATAAATATAACAGTAATCCTAATAAACCTAGTAACAGTAGATAATCATACTGATAAAATGTGTGATTTTAGCACGACAGTAGGATAAAATTTATCAAGAAAAAAAAAATTCCATTCGCGGCTTTTATTCTTCATAAAAATTCGCACTTATGTAAATTGGCTCAAATGATAAAAAATAGCACGCGTCAATGTTTAACAATTATCTTGACATAATAAAGATAAGACACACACTTAATAAGAATAATTTAACTTCCAATGCTTTTTATCATGATTATTTTGTTTCGTAGATACATAGGTACATATACAATACGATTTCATAGACGAATCCATCTAAAAGTTAAGAAACGATTTTAAAAATAACCTAACTTTAAAGGAAGTTTTAAAAGCTATAAGTAAAATAGTCTAGTCTACTTATTTTTAAATTTTCAAATGTAACTTTATCAAAAGTAAAGTAACTCACTTTTTAAGACATCTTCGATTTCATCAAACATTTTTAAAACGAATTGAACACAAGTTGAGGCTAGAATTCATAAATAATGTTATAATATTATAATATTTAAAAGTTCCTTTCTAACTTGTTTCAATTAAATAAAAACGTAAATGACGCCATCTTTAGAGCTAGCGCGCACGAGCAACTTTGTCTCCGCAACTATTTTGTCTCCGCAATTAGAGCTAGCGCGCACGAGCAACTTTGTCTCCGCAACTATTTTGTCTCTTCCATCAATTGTATGGGGAGTTGCGTCGCTACGTGCGCGCACTTTCATACTAGCCCATGGGTGGGAGAGACAAAATAGTTGCGGGGACAAAATAGTTGCGGAGACAAAGTTGCTCGTGCGCGCTACCTCTTAGACTATTTCTGCAATCTACATAAATTTAAAAAAAGAACGTTTTTGTTTTTTTGTGCGACATTTGCACTATGTCTGTGGACAGTTAAAAAAAATATTGCAATCGATTGGTTATGGTCAGAAAAAAATGCAGTCGAATAACTTTTTTCACAGACTTTTTTAGATTGTTGAAGCATTTTTACTGAACGTAAATTTCACAAATTTTTTATTATGCCAGTTATCAAAGCGTGTTTTCCTGTAATTTTGTCAAGTTAATATTTATTTTACTTACCTCTAATTGTGTTGGTTTTGGTGTTGTGTTATCTGTATTTTTATCTGAACTTTCTTTAATTATGTTTGTATCTTCTTTATTTGTACTAGGGATGTCTGTTTTATTTGCATCACTTAATTTCATAGTAACATTATTAACACCAATTGCCTCACTTTTATTATCTGTTTTATTTTTAATATCTATAGAATTATCTTGTGTATCTATGCTTGGAGATTTACTTAATGTATTATTATTTTCTAATTCAGTCTTTTCCGTTACTTTTGCTTTTTCACTGCTGTTTCCATCGATATCTGAAAAAGAGGATTTTAATAATGAAAATCAATTTTATTGACAAAAAGTGTGAGCACTGGCAAATAGTTTTAGCTTCTTGCCATAACAGAAAAAAAAAGTGTGAGTATACTTTATGGTCATTTTGTGGGTTTTAATAAGGTTTTAATCGACGTACTACCGATTCGAAACCATTTTTCGTTTACATGAAATTTGAACCTTCTATGATAAATCTATACTAATATTATAAAGTTAAATGTTAAAAATATGTACCTAATGACGTTTCAAAAGTGCTTCTAGATGAAGTCTAATTGAATAAATAAATGTTTGAGTTTGAAAAAGCTGAAGAGTTTGTTTGTTTGAACGCGCTAATCTCAGGAACTACTGGTCCGATTTGAAAAATTATTTCTGTGTTAGATAGCCCATTTATCGAGGAAAGCTATAGGCTATATATCATCACGCTAAGACCAACATAAACGGAGCCACGCGGGTGAAACCCCGGCGCGCAGCTAGTCAACCATATTAATAATTGTAATATTAATAATTGTATTGCATTTCAAATAAAGATCGTTGTTAATCATTATTTCTCTTCTCTATAAAGAAAACGATATCTTAAATTATTACTTATTCAGCTCTAATTACTTCATTTATTTAATCCGATTAAGCAATATTGTTAAAGAGCAATTGTGCGATAGTACTATCGTATTATTAGAAATTATCACAATAAGCTTTTGACATAATTGAGGGTATGATTATCTTGTGCCTTGTTTCAATAAATGGGTTCGTTTGCACAATGATATTATTGTTTTCTTGTTCTTATAGGCGTTTGGAAGATTCCAGTGTATGTTTGTTAATTGTATCTATGTAACTTTGTAATTGTAGGCTTGATAAATTGAATATTGTATCACAATGTATAGACTTTAGTGGTTTAGTAGTTGGAGTTTCTTGTCGGTTCTTCTCCATAGATACTGCTTTCCGAATCGGTGGTAAATGAAAAATGTTATGACGATTCAAAAGTGCTTTTATAAGAAGTCTAATTGAATAAATAAATGTTTGAGTTTGAGTTTGAGTATGACGGGAATTTCGTTGAATTTTGAAAATTCTAAGAATAACATGATGTTGCCGTAAAATACTATATTTTTAAGTTAAATACAAGAGATTACTATATTTCTTTTATTGTTTAAATATCTATCGTTTATTAAATTATCAATACACTAGCTGTGCCCTGCGGTTTTACCCGCAGTGCTCCACCCCTGTTGGTCTTAGCGTGATGATATATAGCCTACAGCCTTCCTCGATAAATGGGCTATCTAACACTGAAAGAATTTTTCAAATCGGACCAGCAGTTCCTGAGATTAGCGCGTTCAAAAAAACAAACAAACTCTTCAGCTTTATAATATTAGTATTAGTATTAGTCAGTTCTTCAAAGAAACGAATCTTCAATGGCGGCGCTTATCATTCCCTCTCGCTCACACACGGCCGTACGGTATGCAAAAAAAAAGGGAAAAATAAAATCACTAAAATGTATTTGATTTTCCCTATAATAATTTTTATCATAAATTTACAATGACAATTATGCATTTGCGAAAGTAAATAATGTTTTATTGGAATTTGACAAAATATGTTCTTTGGGAAAAGTTGTTCAGTTTTATGGGCTTATTACAAGTATTATGGGGATTTTATTACATTCTGTATACGTAATTAAGATAATTCATATAAATACACAAATACAATAACAAAAAAGTTTGTCAACAAACAATTTGAAATAATTAATAAAATAATTATCAATTTACGTTATTTTTATTTTCTTTTTTGCTGATCCTACCATCTGTCAAAGTCAGCTTTGGCCGCCATTGAAGATTCGTTTCTTTATTGAACTGACTAATATAGATATGTATTCAAAGTTGTTTTCTGTGAACTTATCAACTCTTTTAACATCCAAAATGATAATTTTAATACTACTACAAAATACATGAGTAAATAAAAAATAATACATACCCTTAAAAGACAACCACTTCCTCTGATCTATATCCACATTTGCGTCCCTATGCCTGTGCAGGGCTGGTAGTGACATCAAATGTGAGGGTAGTCGGTAATACTTGTACGACTCGGTCTTGGCCGCTTCTCGTAATGCATGCAAGCGCTCTAATATTTCACGCAGCTCCTGTGGGGAATACTTAGTTATATAAAAAGATCGTATGCGCCGAGCACACGTGTCAGAAGTGAAACTTCTTTGACAAGATTCACAGATAGCAAAATCGTCACTTTACGATATGACGTGACGGTATTGCCACGACGTGACCTTGAAATTTTACTCTCGACGCGCATAAAGAAGTTTCACTTTAAAAATAATTTACAATGTTCTTTTAGGTATTTGTTTTGATAGCTTTTCAGCAATATGACGTCATAAATTACAAATTACAATGAATTGTGCGTAATGATGAAATTTTTCTCGCGATTATTTGATAGAAATTAAAATGTCACAGATATGTTGCACTCAATACTATAATAATTTGAACCAATAAAAAATAGTTTTACGGACAGACAAAGAAAATCTGCCTTGATAATATAAATAAGCACTTGGGAAAATGTAGTTATTTTGAAATCAGACAGACAGACACTTCAGTTTTATTTATATTGAGTATATCGATACGCACAAATTGTGATAAGGCTATAATATCGGATATTACCTAACACGCTTATTGTATTTTTTTACTGTGCTCCACCAATTAATGTGCTCACTATTATGTGAAAAACGTATCTTTTTAAGCAAATTGCCCGATAAAAAATTTGCAAAAATCACTTATAACTTTGAATTACTAAACTAGGTACTGTATTTACTACCGGTTACAATGCATGGTGCATTTGAAACATATGCGCTTCATATGCGCTCTTTTCTTTATGGAATATCGAATATTGATATTGATCGTCCACTAGTTTTATATCTTAAAATTTGATAGAACAAAATAGTAAACAATACTGAACAACAGATTTCCACTTACCTTAGGATCATGATCCGTGACGTCAGCCATGGGCACATTTCCCGATGACGTCACGTTCGACGAGCGACCCGGGTCGTGGAAGCTTATGCCTGCTTTGTGACGTTTCATTGTATCTAACATGAAAATATGAAGAATAGTTATTTTAAAGGTAAGTTCAGCAGATTAAAAAATCTACATATACTTACTATAATATTATTATAAAGCTAAAGAGATTGTTTGTTTGTTTGAACGCGCTAATCTCGGGAGCTACTATGGTGCGATTTGAGAAATTATTTCGGTGTTAGATAGCACATTTATCGAGGAAGGCTATAGGCTTATATATCATCACGCTAAGACCGACAGGAGCGGAGCACTGCGGGTAAAACCGCGGAGCACAGCTAGTTTAAATATACCGGACGATCAAAATAAAAGTGGAACTAGTGAATTGTGTGTTTCTTAAACAAAACCTTATCTATTAAATATTGTGGCTGCTCGGGCAGGAAATATTCATCATGCGTTATAAACTCTGCAACATGCAGTGTTGAAAGCAACATGATGACAACAACATGCAACAACTCCACAACATGTTGATATTGTTGCTAAACAAATTTGTACCATGAATACGGAGCACACATAACATTATGTATACCTACTCGTTATTTTGTAATAAAAAATAAATCTTTAAATAGAGTAATAGGTAGTCGTTGTAAATTATAATTATGATAACGTTGCAAATTTTCAGTTATTCTGTCCTATAAATATAATGTGTAATACAGTCAACTCTCGTTAATTCGAAACTCAAGGGACTCTCAAAATATTACGAATTATCAAGAGTTTGAAATATCAAATGGTTCGAAATTTGTGAGAAATAAATAAAACTTCGAATTATTAAGTGTTAATCAATTATTATTTATTAAATGCTATTCTACAGTAACCGAATGATAACTAAACATACCAATTCGTGAGAAGTGTAAAGTCAAACTAATCATAACAAAAACAACGGCTCATTGAACAAGTTTGAACTTGTCGCAAAATGTACCTACCTGACTACCTGCTTACAATCTTTCCGCCTCTTTCTCTTTGCAACTTTGAATTGTCGAGTGTTGGACGCCGATGAGTTCGAATTAACGCGTCGTTTTGTTATATAGCAATGATATTTTCATTCGAATTACCAAGTGCACAAAAATGTAATATGGATTTAGTTCGAAATATAAAGAGATTTTGTAGGGACCTCGTGATGACTTTGAATTATAGAGAGGTTCGAATTATCGCAGGTTTGAATTAACGAGAGTCGACTGTTTATTCATTTATTGCATGAGTAAAAAAAAAATAAAAAAAAAAAAACAAAGATAGTGTAATATTTTAGTATCATTCGTTTGTTGATAAATGAATAATTTAATTATAATAATAATCAATATATCACATAAGATAAGAGTGAAAAAAAAGATCGCGTTCGCCGTGTACACGTGTCACAACTCACAAGTGAAACTTCTTTGGCAACATTCAAAGATACCAAAATCGTCGCCTTGTTATTTTCTGTTTTATCCAGTAAACCACTCTTTAATGTAATAAAAACAAATATTCCTACAGTTAAATCAATAACATATTTAATAGGTAACATACCTAAATGTATTAAAAAAAATATTCCTAATGACAAAAATATAAGTCGTTTTAATAACTTCACTTACCAGGATCATTAGCCTTCCCATCTTGTTTCTTAAGCTGTTGAATCTTCTCCAGCAGTGAAGTGTTGGACAGCAGACCCAGTTTATTGGCTTCCAGAAGCTCGTCCAGCTCTTCAGAAGAATCATCCCCAATGTAGGCGCATTCCTGCAGGTGCTTGTAGCCTTTTATCATAATGAGGGACGCACCAGGCCATCTGTGAGAGAATTTGGTGAATATCTAGTCTAATAATGATAAAATTTTGGTGAATATATAATTTAATTGGGCGATTGGCTACAAAATCTAAGAGTGGTATGGTTTCATCAATACAATTAACTATGCTATATTTAAGGTATGGAACAAATTTTCAAGATTGGAATGAATTGTTACGTCTTATAAGGCTTCTCTGATAAGTTTATATGCCTTTAGGTAAGATAAAATTATAAAGAAATTCACTTTAATAATAAAAAAATAGCCCTTGTTATTTCTCAGGAGTATAAAATAATAACAAGACATACAAATACACACAGATAGATAAAGCTAGTTATATCATAATACAAAATTAGTATTTCACAAGTAAGATAAAGCTATAATAAAACAATACCTGACACAAGCAGAAACAGTTACAGTAGAGCCTTGCAGCAAATAGAAGCCCCAGTATTCCTTCATATCGTCTTCCAACTCCAATTCCCTGGTCATGGAGACAGGCACTAGTTCCTCAGTGAAGTCTGGTAGACCGGGAACTACGAATGCGTTGAATGTAGCATTTGATCGCACCACTTGTCTCTGAAATATTTTGAGGTTAGAAAACCACGTGACGACGGTCGCTGAACAAATGTGAACCTTAATCCTCGTATATAATAGATAACATTTGGCTCACAGTAGGTAACGCCTGTATGGCATCGTCGCACAAAAGCGCGCGACGTTGCCAGCTGGCGCGAAACATGAACAGAAGTAGAACGTATAGTATTAGGTATATTATCTGTGGTATAACCTAGACAATTTTGTACAACATAGAAATCATCACGAAATGTGTTGTGCGCTAAATGTTTCCTAGTGTATACGAGGATAAGGTTCACATCTGTTTAGCATTTTAATGAACGTGTTGCGGAGTTGCTGTCAAGATGTTGCGAGCATTGCGTGTTGCAGATTTGTAAACAACATGTTGAGAATATCTCGCCCAAAAAGCGACTTTATTTGGATATAGTTGCCAGCAACTTTCTTTCCCGTCAAAAAAGTGGATCACAACTGTTGTTAAAATATTATGTTGTTAAATAAATACAGTCAAAATATACATCATAATAGATTTGAATGTTGAAATCGCAGAAGACATGCAGAAATAAAATTTTAATAGGTAATATACATATACTTATATACGTACTACTGTGAATCTGTACTTAACCGTTAAAAATCTGGAAAGTGGAAATACGGGAAAAATGTACCAAAAGCTAGAAATATTAAAAGTGATAATAGTGTCAAGTAAAATATAAATATCTTATCGTATTGGAGCAGACGGCTGAATAATATTGACAGTTGAACGATTACAATTTACAAGCCAAGTGCTTTTATCTTCGAGTGTGATTATTGTAATCTCCGTGTTGGTGTAACTTCATTTAATTTATTATTTAATATAGGATGTCCGTAACTATCCATACTTAATATTATAAATGCGAAAGTAACTCTGTCTGTCTGTCTGTTACTCAATCACGCCTAAACTACTGAACCAATTTTCATGAAATTTGGTATGGGATATATTTTGATACCCGAGAAAGGACATAGGCTACTTTTTATCCCGGGAAAATGACGCAATCCCGGAAATCCCACGGGAACGGGAACTATGCGAGTTTTTCTTTGACTGCGCGGGCGAAGCCGCGGGCGGAAACCTAGTATCAAATAAATAAATGACGCTGTAAATACAAAGGTCTCTAGGTAAAAGTCAAAAGAATTGTTTCATCGGTCGCGTAGTTTTTACACTCACAAAATCAATTTCTCAATTCGTTTTAATCTAGAAACAGAAATATTGGATCCATTATGGTACGTGTACGTATAAACTTATAATCAAACATTCTTCTGTATTCAAATAATATGACTTAGCTCATCATCAAATCATTTTTCGTTGTTATTTTTATTCGTTATTTTAATTAATTATAGTGGATTCGAAAGAAATTTGAAGCTAAAATCAGCGAAAACACCCGTTGAAATAAACTTCATTCATCGTTTATTTTAGGAAGTTGATAGAAACAAAGAAGAAAACGAGTAACAGATAATAGGTATTATAAAATACTATTAGTTTTACTAAACACGTAAATAGCAAAGTTATTTCAATTTATCTCAGATCTTTAAATACAAACACAGACTGTATGCGTTTATTCAATAATTTAATGACGCACTTTTTCATATTATTGTTTGCGATGCAATCACTGTAATAAAGCAAAGATTTATTCGCAATTATAGAAGAACTAACATCAAAGTCATAGTCAATGTTTAATTATTTTCTTTTAAATGTAGAGATATCATAAATTATTTTAATTTTTGATAGTACACAAGATGCATTAGATACAGTTTTAAATTATTTGTATTTTACAGTGAACTATGTACCTAGTTGACTCTGAGTTTATGATTTTTAAGAGCATTGAGTTTAGTTATTTTTTAATTTTAAGGGTTGAAATGTTGTCTAAATATCTAAATATTATACTGGAGCTACTGTAGGTTATTTTTAACAACATTATATGACAAAAAAGAGCATGTGTGCCGAGCACTCGTGTCAGTAGTGAAACTTTTTTGGCAAGATTAAAAAATCATCGCCTACTCCTGACGTGACGGTATTGCCATGACGCGACCTTGAATATTTACTCTCTCAAGTTTCACAAGAAGAAACGAATCTGGTGTTAAAAATCTATTTTACACGAAGTCTATAAGCATTTTAAACAACATCTTGTTTCATGATTGATATTTTTAGAACGTTCATTAATCGAAAGCGTCGCTTGGATACATTTAAATGATGGATTTATCAAACGCTGATATATTGTGATTAAAATAATCTCATAAGTCGTAATATAAAATATGCCGATGCAAGGCGTGATGTATGATATGGATAAAGATATTTATATTTTTATTTGTAATCTGATATTTTGTGCCGTCTGAGTTTATTTCTAGTAGCCTTTACGAGAGAAAAATTTTGTGACCATTTTCATGAAATTTTTGTTAAAAGTTTATTCTACATAATATAATTTATAGTACGGATTT
>CAJQZM010033877.1:20024-30575 GCA_907164665.1 Colias nastes
CCCCCCCCCCCCCCCCCGACCCGTCTAGTGGACGCAGGCAGGCGTACGTGTGACGTCTGTTAGATAAAATCCGCCTAGGCGGTCCGCCGCGCCCCGTACAGGTGGACGCAGGAGCAAACAGCGCGTCCATTAGAGACGGCCCGTTGCGATGCGACCCGCCCCGATCCGTCTCTAATGGACGCCTAGCTTTAAATCCCTAACAATAAAAATACCAAAAAAATATGTTTAATGTTGAACAAAATAAGAAAATTCAAGTATAAGTACTTGTTCAAGTATAATTATTCCTTACCCACGTCATAGCAGCGCGAAGGTCGAAAATACCAGTATTACCAGATGCATCTCTTTGTCCAGTACTTAGGAACCCTAGGGACCCTAAGCGATATTGAGCTGTGACTAGAATTGTGTCTTGTTGAACAAAGTGTTGACCCTGGAAACCAAACAAATTGTTCCATCAAAGAAAGAAATGAAGTAACCCAGAAATTAAAATGATTAGCATACACATTTTTAAGTTTTATTCTATAGTATTGCCTTTGGCTTGAAAGCAATTCTAATCATCCTATATAAACAAATAATTAAATTAAAGAATTCTCACCCCATAAGGCGAAATAGATCCTGTTTTATAGTTTCCGCCATGGACGAAAAATATCACCGGGCAACCTGCAATAGACCAAACCATTTATATTCATATTCATAAAATATTTAATTGTCCTTCTTAAAAGAAATTATTAGCTACATAATGGATTAATAATATTGAATTGGAACGTGGATTCTAGGTGCTATAATAATCTGTAAAAAATAATTTAATCATGAACCTTACCTTGTTCCTCTCCAGGCATTTTCGGCGCAAAAACGTTAAGGCACAAACAGTCTTCATTCCCAATGATCCTTCCAGAGCCCCTTGGGTCCATCTGGGGACACGGCGGACAATTGCTCGTAGCATTGATCTCGCCAGCTAGGTACCTTCTAACTGGTCGTTGGAACCGTCTAGGGCCGACGGGAGGTTCTGCATATCTAAAAAAAGTGAAAGCTATTTTGAGAATGATCTTATACCTAAGGGATTTTATGAATTATTGAAATCGTTCATTGAACGAGGTATTACTACACAAAATATGGAACCCAGACACCTAATAAATATTTCGCTATGTTTCCCTTTTCTGGAGCCTGTGCTTTCCCGATACAGTACATTAATAAGTTTAATAAATGACCTAGTGAAGCTTTGTTTCAATGGCATTAACTTCCACAAAAAATTCTGGACACATGCTGTTTAATATATGACGATGGTGACAGAAGTTAAATTTTTTTTAGTTCAAAGTGATAATATAAATTCTAAATAAAAAATCGCATATCTATAGTCGGTCCAAATATAGTAAAAGGTTTTAGATATGCGAACAAACTCCGAGCAGCGGAAATGATTAACTATCAGTGCTTCCGTTTAAATCTAATAATTTGTGAAAAAATATCATAACTGTTTGTATATTTAAATAGATTATTTAATTTAAAACAAGCCTAATATGTAACTGTTTAGTTATTTTTATTCCCTATTCACATTGTTTTTAAGTAGGAACAGAATTAGATCATTTTAATCGTTATTTTATAATGTTTAAGATTATTGTATCTTCAATATCAATATATGTATTATAATTCAATGTCTTCAT
The DNA here is from genome assembly GCA_907164665.1 of Colias nastes. Lineage (NCBI taxonomy): Eukaryota > Metazoa > Arthropoda > Insecta > Lepidoptera > Pieridae > Colias > Colias nastes. Next base: position 21,680 of record CAJQZM010033877.1, read on the forward strand.
TTAAAAGACACGAGCTACTCTCCTAATGAAAAAGTATGACTACAGTCTTAGATCATTACTTAATGATCTAAGACTACAGTCTACAAACGGAAACTAGAAAAACCAATCTATTCATTGAAACTCCACCGCTTTAACCGTTTCAATTTAATAAAATCTAGAATTAAAAGACAAAAGTTATCTAAACGTGATAGACTGTTCATAAAAAATCTACTTATCATACACAACTATTTTCTACATAATACACCTAACTATTATAACATAGGACTTAAGTAAATCTTGTCTTTTCCGCGTGCAATCAAACTGTTATCACTCATGTTCGGTGGAACCACGAAGAAGCTAAGTGCTGCAAATTATAATAGTAAGTATAGGTACATAATTAAAGAATTAAATACTAATGCCTGTCAATACTATACTACTACCTACTATTATAATTTTGATTTTTGAGTGAGATGCTTATTTACTTATCTTTAACATTATTGGAAAAGTAGCTGAAGGTGGCTTCGTGAACGGAGGAAGTTCCCATAGAGATGAGATATTTCATCGCGCTATAAAGCCTACATTCGTCTCTACCATTTAACTATTTTTACACAAAAACATCATCAGTAAAAGTTTTTGGAAATAAACGATGAGAGAGAAAGATTTGGTAATAAACACACTTTCGAGTTTCGCATTTACAAAATAAGTAAGGCACGAAGAAGAAGCGTTAGTAAGTATTGGTAAGGATAGCATTACTGATACCCACTTCCGTTAAATATATTTTTGACCATATCATATGAACCTATTGGACTTTCTAGTACTAAAGAACCTCAAGCCTCTTTTAAGATTTACTTTCAATTGAATTTAGAACTAGTTATCAATGATAGTTAAATTAGTTAATGATTAAAAATACCTGATACCACTAAACGTGTAATAACCGAGTCGATCGTCCTTATTCCCCTCGATCCTTGCGCTGAAGCCATGGCGCTGTGTGAACACCACTGCAGCGTCAGGCTCGGGCGGTGCAGCTGGGTTGCCGCCGACCACCGCCTGCGCAGGCGCAGACAACGCACACACCAGCACGCACAGAAGCCAAGCCATCACTACAGCTTTATCCTTCGCTTGCGGAACTCGCCCACGGCCCACGCAGCTCAATTACATCCCCAAATCTGAGCTTATCATTTGCGTTTACATATCGCAAATTTGAAAGCGAATTTATATATCGCTGTCCTAGTTCAACAGTAAGATATCTTAAAAAAAAACAAAATTGAGATAAGTTTTGTTTCATGTGAAGAATTCGCTCTTCTGTCTGGTTCAAAAATCAGATATTTGTAAAACGCAACCAAAGTGCCCAAATTTAAATGTCTCACTGGCATATTTTTAACGACCTTTAGTTCAAGAATCTGACATCCTAAGATATCCTTACAAAGTCAGGAAGATTTTTCTTTTCTTTTATTTCTACACAGAGACATCTTCAAATGTCCTTAAATGGAATTATAAAAAATTAAAAACATTTCTATGTTGAGACATCTAACTGCCAAAAAAAATTAAAATCAGCCAAAAAAACTGGTAAACCTTATACAGTCAATGAAATAGGTTACCAACAGATTTATGACTGGAAAAAACTGTCTAAAATGGTGGAAAATTTCAACTTAGACGAAAATGGTCAAAAAATTGTATGGGGTGACATCAAATGTATCCAAGTAAAAATATACCGGCCGAATTGATAACCTCGTCCTTTTTTTTGAAGTCGGTTAAAAAAAGAAGATCCATACAAATTTGGCTATCGCTTTCTCTGTCCCTATCTCCCTTTGTATGCTTAAATCTTTAAAACTACGCAACGGATTTTGATGCGGTTTTTTTTAATAGATAGAGTGATTCAAGAGGAAGGTTTTAGTATATAATTTATTAGGTTTTAGACAAAGCGGGCGAAGCCGCGGGCGGTAAGCTAGTAATAGTTAAACTGACTTGTGCAAAAATAATAATAAGATTTTAACTGATAATATGAGACTGATTTGTGCAATTAAGATACTAGGTAATAAATAATACATTACAAGCAAACTAATTCTCAGTTTTTAATTAATTTTCCTGTCCCGTTACCAAACATTTCCGCGGATTTAGTCGGACAACTTACATTCTCAAATATCGATGTACTGTAATACTGAGATATCTTAAAATTATGTCGATCTCTGTGGATTTTCCATAAATTTGGAAGCTTGGTTGGATAAATCTTTAGTATTTCTTAAACAAAACAAAAAACAATAACTCTATGAGTTACAATATAAACTTAATTTTTAATAAACCATTTTAGAGACAACATTAAAAATACAAAACATGTTTTATTTAGTCTGAGTTCAATATAAGGTTATCTTACTATTAAAAGCCTTAAAACTAATATTCAAATTATTTTATTCATATTGAAATATAAATAACTCCGTAACACATTAAACCAAACTATAGTTTTAAAAAATCAACCACATTTCAATTAACAACGAGTGATTTAATGACACTAAAATCATAAAAGTATGAATAACTCAAAACATACTTTGTTCAAAATATCTTACTGTTGAACTAGGGCAGCGATATTATGATAGTGCAATGAAACAGGATATGTCTATTTGATTCACGCGCTGAGTTCCCTGAATAATTTAGATCAATAGCTTTCTATTTATATTTCAATTTACAATATCAGTAACTACCATTATAATGTTACGTTGAAAAAATTTATCGGACCAAAATCCTCGGACGAATCCAAAGAACCTCTTAACCCTTACATCAAGCATCAAGCTGCAGAGCGTAACTCCTTTTTGAGTAGTCGGATAAAAATGATGTGAAATGTGCACAAAATAATACCTACTCTGTGTTATTTAAGTCATTGCTCTCTCATTACTCATGGCTCTGTATTATGTAAACTGCTTTTCTTGGTATTACCATGGACAAACCACTAAAATGTTTATCCTCCCAGGTGACCTTCTTTTTTCGCAAGTCGCAACCATGATTACCTTGAAGGCTCTACAACCATTATGATTTACCTACCTATGTTTTTTGTGTGTGGTAATTAAATTACTTATTTTATTGTTTACTAGCGGTCCGCCCCGGCTTCGCCCGTGGTACATATTTCGCAATAAAAGGTAGCCTATTCTTTCTCAGGGTCTAAAGATTGTCTGTGCCAAAATCATTCATCAAAATCGGTTGAGAGGTTTAAGCGGGAAAGTGTAACAGACAGACAGTTACTTTCGCATTTATAATATTAATAAAATAGGGATTTCTCTTTTATAGTTTCATTTGACACACTCATCCCGAAGACTTATTCAGAAGAATCCGAAATGGAAAAAAAAATAACTTAGCCCCTAATACCAAATTTTGTAAAAAAAAAGCCTTCCCTATTGAAGGCCGAGAGTGAGACAGCACGCTAATTTCTATATGAAAAAAGAGACATACATATCCAGCACTGTACCGTCCTTCAATCGAGGGCTTAATTCAATGTAGGCTCCGCAACTCAGTTGTACTGGTTGTACATCGATGAGTTGTGAACAATTACTTACATCACTAGCCCCCGAAAAAAAGCAGCAATGAACTTAACAGCGCTTTTTTTGAAAGGAGCCTACCTTCTGAGGGCATAGATTAATTGATTAGATGAGACACCGTACTTTCTGACTATTTCTTTAAATACTTAAGTAAAAATAAAAAATAAGAAATAAACAAGCCTTTATCGTTTCACAATAATCTTACAAGCTAGACAATAAGGTTAAATTAACTTTATTAAAACTACTATAATTTAACTTATTGTAAAAAAAAATACAAAAACAACTCTAGATTTTAAAAATTATTGTACACTAGGTTTCCGCCCGCGGCTTCGCCCGCGCAGTCAAAGAAAAACCCGCATAGTTCCCGTGGGATTTCCGGGATTGCGTCATTTTCCCGGGATAAAAAGTAGCCTATGTCCTTTCTCGGGTATCAAAATATCTCCATACCAAATTTCATGAAAATTGGTTCAGTATTTTAGGCGTGATTGAGTAACAGACAGACAGACAGAGTTTTTTTTTTTTTTTTTTTAAATCTTTATTTAATACGAGAGTTTGATCATACTTGATCATGTCACTCTCAAAAATAAAATCAAAACATAGCATAACAGATTATTCTAACAGTAAAACATATTATCTAACGTCTACTTAACCTAAGGATACAATTTTAATTAATTTTCTTGCTTCATTTGAGGTCGGACAAGCTAAGATACTATTTAAACTTAAATACACTATCTACAATGTTCTTAACTAACGGCCAATCTGATATGTTCTCTACCATCAAAAGTATAATCCATTCAATGCATGTTTTTATCAATTTACTTATTTTAGCTTGCCAACTAAGTTTATTCAAAAATACTATATCTTTCAGTTTCAATAACAACTCGCTAAAGTTAATTCTATCACTAGATGCCGCCGGCTGGTCATCTAGTTTTTCGTCTTTAATCTCTTGCTCCGATGCCGATGATGAAAAATCCCAATCCAATACCGAATTCTTTTGAAAATGATTTCTGGTTTTTATTCTTCTCTTTTTAGGTACAGCTTTCTCTTGTTTTTGTTCGTGAATTTCAACTTTTGTTTTAACAATATCGGCATAAGAAGGAGTATTGTCGGAAACTTTAATCGGCGTTGAAAATATATTAGAATTTAAATCAGGTGGAGGATCTTCAGATTCTTTTTCGGGTTCAATCGCTGTTTCGGGCGCAACGTAAAGCGTGAGAGCTTTTCTATAAGTGCAATTAAAATCTGCCATTATGTCACGTATTTTATGTTCTTTAATATACCTCGGACAAGTTTTAGAAAGCGCCATATGCTTACCACCGCAATTAATGCATTTGAACTCCATTGTGTCGCAATTGGCGTGATATCCACCGCATTTGGGGCACACTACTTTCGACGACGGGCATCTTTTGATCGTGTGACCTAGTCTCCAACATTTTCGGCACTGTGAAACCGAGTGTACGCATTTTTCTACGTCTACCCTCAAACCGTCTACATAAACGCAGGGGGGTCTATACGATCCTTTAAAACATAAACGAATGGTCTCGCAGAGTTCCCAATTGTCTCCTTCTCTCCGCCTACATCTCTGAACAGACACTAACTGGGCCGGGTAATCACATTGTACTCGACTCTTTATTTCTTCGTCATTTAGTTTCAATTCAACATTTCGTATCACTCCATATGTATAGCTAACTTCCATGGCCTGTTGTACTTTAAAGCCCTTTTCTTGTAGGTACGTTGATGATAATACTTTATCAGCATGAGAATGTTCGGTAAATTCAATGCGAATACGATATGGATTCAGATATTTAATTCTTATTACATTAGATATATTAAGCTCTTTAAACAACTTAGCCAGTTCGAATTGTTTCGGCATTTTATCTGGGTGGGATACATAGACTTCAATTTTCTCATTATTAGTGTTTCTCTGCTTTTTTTCCTTCCCTTTTACAACTTGCCACTCATTTTCATCCTTTTCTCTCTCCCTTTTCCTCTCTCGTCGAACTCCCATAATACCATCATCTTCGATATCATCAGATTTTTTACAAAGTTCTATAGCCGTCTCCATAATTTCGTCGAGCAAAATATCATTATTATCATTACCATCAATAAAGTCTTTCCTAGAAACCGTCTCTTCATATTCACTCACACACACACTGTTACTGTCCGCATGCGACATGCTGGCGCCGTGCGCTGTGCACCGTCACGCTCGAGCGCGTCCGTGTTTATAAACAAAAGAATATCCCGCAAAGAAAACTAGACGCGACCACTCGCACGAACGCCGCAACGAGACAGCTAGACAGACAGAGTTACTTTCGCATTTATAATATTAGTTAGTATGGATTTTAAAAATCTACACGGCGCACGGAGGACGTGACAAGGATTTGGGGACGGGGACGGGGGACGGAGACCAGACGGGGAATTGGGCACGGGAACCGGGCGGTGCAGGGGGACGTGGACGGGGGACGGATTGTGATACTTAATTCTTTTTAATTGGCTAGAATATCCTATGAGATCCAGCGATTCTGACATAACTCACGTCAAGGGTGTGTTTTACGTATATACTATTACTAACTGAAAAATTTTCCCTTGTAAACATAGGTAGGTCAAAAAACTAGGTTGTTTAGTTTCATCAATAGAATACACCCGTGACAGCTTGACCCCTAATAAAATTGCACCCTATAATACAGATTAAATAAACTGTCTTGGTGATATGTGATCCCTTGACTTTTAGAAATCTTTGTTGAATAGTTTGTGCAGAATCTCATCACACAAGTAGGCATTTTTCGATTGTTTTTGATTGCGCACACGAGACGAGAGTTGACAAGACGCAACCGAGTACAATTCCGGAGCTATAGATCATTTCATTAAAGAAACGAATCTTAAATGGCGGCGCTTATCATTCCTCTCGCTTACACACGGCCGTACGGCATGCAAAAAAAATAGGGAAAAGTAAAATCACTCAGTTTTTGTCACCGGGTCAGATAAGTTTGTGGCACTATACTACGACGCTTCCGGAGCTATAGATCATTTCATTAGAGAAACGAATCTTATACCCCAGCCACACGACTCGACGAGTGGTATGGGAAGTGACGAGGGAAGTAGGCAGGGACGTAGTGTGGCCACGTTACTCGTCATGCCAATCGTCGTGCTCATCGTCCTGCTCACTGCTTGCTCACTGCTCCCTATTTTGTCGGCTTTTGCGCGCGAGTCAAAGGACCGGCAATACGAGTACGAATTAGGGATGGGCGTCATGGAATCAACGGACTAGTTAAATTAACCGTCTATATGTACACTCAACGATTCGACTAGTCCATCGCTCACCAATGCACTAGTTGAATTCAACGGCTAAACAGTCTTATTGATAAGAATAAATTCTTTTCTTTGAAGTTTTTAAAAAAAATATTTTTAGTTTACAAGACCAATGTTTTGAATTTAAACTATAAAAACAAACGATAATAAGTTTTTTAGTAATACTTTTTTTAGGGAGTATAATTTTTGTAAGAAAGCATAAACATTTATTAATTGTTTTATTGAGATTAGAATTTATTGTTTTAAGAATTTATTTAATAATAATTATTTATTTTACACATGGACTAGTCGAAGATTTTAACTAGTTGAACGACTAGTTGATGAACGACATTTAACGATCTAGTCTCGTTGATGAAAAATACGTCGACGACCCATCCCTAGTGAAGAGCGTCGCGATTAATCGCGCGAGTAGAGCAGTGTGTGGCCAGACGGCAATTTATTTATTATTTATTTATTTTACTCTTTAATACAACTAAACAGACTTACATACTAGAACATACAAAAATAAAAGCAAGGAGCAGTTTAGTGTATTTGGCGGCCTTATCACTTAGTAGTGATCTCTTCCAGGCAACCAGGGCAGAAGGTAATCAGCTCAATTAAGTTGTAAAGGTAGGTCGAGAGAAAAAAAGAAAAAAATAAATAAATAAAATAATAATAATAATGATGTATAAACAAAAGAAAAATATATGAAAATTAAAACACATAACAATTTATAAATTATATACTGTACATAAACATATATACGACACTACAGTAGATACAAAAATATACTTATATAATATACATATGTCTACTTATATTATACAAATATACCATAAATATACATACATATAATACACAATTATATAATACATATAATACATAATTATATAATACATATAATATATAATTATATACACTACTAATATAAAAATTTAAAACAATAAAAGTTACTATGCCGAGTTGAAAGCGGATGACAGAAAGTGACGACGAAGGAGGTTTTTAAAAGATGATAAATTCTTAGCTTGTCTGATTGGTAGTGGCAATGCATTCCAAAGATTAACAGCAGTTGCCGTAAAAGATTTCCCAAAAAATTTGGTACGTCGCACAGGGACACATAAGGTAAGTCTGTCAACCGAACGAAGGGTATAGTTTTCATTGTGCATGAAGGAAAATTGGTTTCTAAGGTACGTAGGAGCGGAAGGGTCAAAAAGGATACGGAAAAGTAAATGCAACAAATGCAGATTCCGGCGAAAGCGGATGGGGAGCCACTTGAGCTTTTTTCTATAGAAAGAGACATGATCATATTTCCGAAGGCCGAAAATAAATCTTATGCAAAAATTTTGGAGCCGCTCAAGTTTTTCAGTAAGCTCAACTGATAAATCAGGATAACATGCATCAGCGTAATCAAGAATAGGAAGAAGAAGGGATTGCGCTAGCATAATCTTCGTGGGAATGGGCAAAAAGTTACGAAGCCGCCGGAGCGTAGATGAAGCAGCATAAACCCTGCGGCTTAATTCCTGGACATGATTGGACCAGGAGAGCGTTTGATCAAACAGCACGCCTAAGTTTTTGACTACCTTCTGGTAAGGCAAGACTACGCCACCGATTTTGATGCTTGGTAAAATACCCCAGTCGATTTCTGAAATCATATAAGGACTACCGATTATGATGATATTGCTTTTGGAAGGATTGATTTTTAGTCCAAATTCATTGCTCCATTTAAGTATTGTTGCCAATTCAAAGTTACAAAAGTCAATTGCCTTAGGTAAGTCAGCGAGAGTAGACTGGGTATAAATTTGTAAATCGTCTGCATACATATGGTACGGAGCCGTCAAACGGGAACATAAGGAGTTGATGAAAATGGAGAAGAGGAGAGGAGACAAGACGCCCCCTTGTGGAACACCAGCAGAGACTTCGCACCAAGACGAGTGTTTGGAACCCATCATGATACGCTGCCTCCGACAAGTAAGGTAGGAACGGAACCAGTCAGTTACCAAAGGAGAAAAATTAATAACACCTAGCAAACCCAGCAGTATATCGAAGTCGACAGTAGTAAAAGCATTACTGAAATCTAAAAGAGCCAGAACTGTGAGCTGCTTATT
>CAJQZM010033879.1:4264-21023 GCA_907164665.1 Colias nastes
AAGTGACAGTAGTACCCACCTCAACGCTTCGCTTATGAGGCGTGCAATAATAAGAAGTTTATAGATTATGTTGTCTTAAATTAGATAGGAAATTATTATTATTTAATTTGTAATGAACTTGACAATATCATGTAATCTTTATTCATTATTATATTTTTTTACATGGGTAAAAAAATGGTTTATGAGAGTAAGATTGATTGATAGTAAGAATAGTTGCGCGTATTCAGACCAAAAAACAACTACAGATCTGTAAAAAGTAATAACTAATATTATGTTATAGACTTAGTTATAGCAATTTCGATAACTAGGATAACTAAGAAATAGTTAAATATCAAAATTGGATTAGTTAGCCAAATTAAATTTGTAAAAATTCTAAGAGTGAATAATATATCACAACATTCGTATGTTTTTCAGTTACAAAAATTAGAAATGTATATAATTTTAATAAAATAAATCACGCCTTAATGTATCGTTTTTATTTAAATCTCCATTTTATACAATACTCCGGTAAGTACCTACTCTGCTACTCATGTAATTTTTACGTCATACCTTTCTGAAATTAATGCTTTTTTCGCAAATCAACAATACCAACTCATTTCGCCTGTTTGTACGAATCATAATCACAGTAAATTTGAAGTTTTAAAGTAAAAAGTTTTTATTTGTTACAAAAGAAAAAAAATGCTATTTCAATTTCACTTGTATCTGTTAGCTGATAGAACAACGAAAAAAATATAAGTTAGTCTATGATTTTTAATCTCTTGTCTATGTTTAGCATAGGGATGTGCTGGTTCATTCGATTCAGAATTCGAATGGAAATCGATTAGATTATAATTCAATTAATTTTTATATAAAATATTTTTTTGGTTGAAACAGCAATTACGTTAAATATTCGATTCAATTTATGTGCAGAAAAAAAGACAAAGGTAAAGATCGCCCTAAATTATAATACAATTGCAATTCTAAAACAATTCTGACTTTTCACTCAAGTTGATACACAATTTTTTTTATCATTAGACAAAAAATGTCTTCTGTTATTACTTATTATATGTTAAATTAGTTCATATGGATAAATTTTCAACGTTTGATTTCCGGATGCACCACAATACTAATCTTGTTTAATTATTGACCTTTAAAAAAAACTCGATTAATCGATAATTCGTTATTCTATAGGCGCTTGACAACATCGAAAAATCTTCGTAGTTCGTAATCGTATACACGTCACTATTTCTTAAAGAAAAATATGGCGATTGTCTGAAGTCTGAACTCTGTTAACTGATTTTAGATTTTAACTTTGATTTTGATGGTGAAAATACACACATTTCTAGGAATAATCTTATATAATTATCAACTGTATCTACATAAGGACATTTTTGGCGTAATCTACAGCAGGTAAAAAGTACAGAACAATGGAGAAAGGTCTCGATCGAAAGGGCAAGGCACGAAGCGTCCGAAGGGTTTTTATCATCGTTTCATTAACCATGATGTTCGCAGGCTATGTCTTGGCGCGGAAGAGAGGATCGCGGGAATCGCTGGGCTGAGAACCGCCCGCGGTCACCCGTTTGGGAGATGAGGCGCAGTTCCAGTCCAGATAGGGGCCACCAAGCGTCGCCTCGAGACAGACACAGGGAGCGCCGCGACCGCGTCGACCGTTACGACCGTGACCGCGACCGTCGTGATCGCGACCGTGAGCGCGATGACCGCTACCGCCGTGATCGTTACGACAAACGTGACCGCGATCAACGTGACAATAGGCGTCGTTCTCCGCGCCGCATAGACGATAAAGACATCCCAAGCGCTCCGTCCCCTCCTAAGATAAGTAATGACAGACAGAAGATTGACTCCCAGTCTAGAAGTAGGTCCCGTAGTCATGATAGACAAGAGCCTATTGTTGAAACATATGAAAATAAACACGAGAACCAAGATACGCAATCAAATGCATCTCCTGGTGACTGGATATGTCAATGTGGCTCTTACAATTTCAAACGGCGCCAGGTATGTTACAGAAGAAATTGCCAGGGTAAGAGAGGAGATGGTGTGGTATATGGTGGTGATGATAGGAATGGCTCAGAAACAAGCCCTGGTATAACTAAGAGACTGTTATTTAGAAGGTTAGATGCTTTAACTACTGAGGAGAAAATATTAGAAGCAATTAAAGATAGGTGTACCAAGTCAGTGCTCGATTCAATAGCTGGTATAACAATAGGTAGAGAGACTTTGACTGGAGCTTCAAAATGCTTAGCTTATATTAACTTTAACTCAATAGCAGACTCGACAGCGGCACATTCAGAATTATTAGCTTTGGATCCTCCTCTTAAGATAGATGGACGAGAAGTGTTAGTTTCATATTACAATGAAGTGCAAAAAGTTCAAAAGAATATGTCAAATAATTCAGATTATTCGGCATATTATGCTCAAATGTCATATAACACCAGTCAAGCTCTTTCCGAAGCAGACAGGGTAAATGCAGCAGCTGCAGTAGCTCAGTCTGCTATCTCTGCAGCACAAGCTCGACAGCTTTCATGGACTCCGGTATCTGTACCAGTTTTTGTTACATCTACCTCACAAAATGCAGCCGTAACTAACATACCCACTGGTGATGGTAAAACAGTGTACAGCCCACCAGACGTGAGGACTTTCATGTACGATGAAACATCGGGTTACTATTACGACCCTGCAACTGGGTTATACTACGATGGCAATACCCAGTACTTCTTCAACAGTCAAACTAGCCAGTACATGTACTGGGATGCAACAAATTCCACGTACATTGCAGCCAATCAAAATCAACAAAATACCAACCAGCCAAAACTCCAAAACCCACCAACTGCTACAGTAGAGAACACAATACCAAAAGAACCAGAAGAGAAAAAGAAAAGAGACAAAGAGGACAAGGTTAAAGTTGCCAAAAAGATTGCGAAAGATATGGAAAGGTGGGCTCGGACGTTGAACCAAAAGAAAGAAAATGCTCGTAGCAATTTTGTTATGGAACAGCCACTAGACCAAGGAGCAAGTAAGGGTTCAGCAGACATAGGGTTTTCTGTGCTTGGAGCTGGCCCCTCTATAACGCCGCATATGCGAGAAATATCGCCACCGCCAAATACTGAAGAATTTCTTATTAAAAGTCCTGAAGTTGCTCCAGTTGACTCTGACGAGGACATCATTGACTGGGCGAGGCTAACATGTTTAATTTGCAAACGGCGTTTCCCATCTGCAGAAGTGTTAACGAAACACAAGACATTGTCTGATTTGCACAAGCAGAACTTGGTAGAATTTCAGAAGAAGAATGATTTGCTACCGCAAACAAATGGGTATAGGGATAGGGCGGCGGAAAGGCGATTAAAGTTTGGTGAAGATGAGCCTCCTCCGATTCGTAAGCGATATGAGAATGATATGCCGGCGCCTGTGGTTTCACATCCACCTCCGTCAGTTGTAGACACGATTGGTGGTAAAATGCTGCAGAAAATGGGTTGGTCTGAAGGTCGAGGATTGGGAAAGGAGGAACAAGGGAGAATAGCTCCTATAGAGGCGGAACAAAGGCCTAGCTTGGCGGGACTGGGACAGAAACGCGGAATATACACTCCTACACCTGGGTTGACCTACAGAGATACTGTAAAGAAACTTATGATTGCGAGATACAAGGAAGTTGTCGGGCAAGAGGAGGGAAATATATAGGTGAGCTATGCTTTTTTATTTTCATTATAATCTTCTTTTGTTCGCAGGTTTGGATCCCAGGTCAGTGTGATTTATTAAAATTCTAAAGATAATAGTAGATTGTTTTTTTTGGTAAGACTTGATTTTAAATGACTGCAGTTTATAGGTATTCAATAAATGCTATATTGTTTCTTTATGTTTTTTTTTGTTTGTTGTGTTTTATCCTGTTGGGTACAGTAGACAACAAATATCATGCTGTATTGTTTGTTATCTTTGAAATAATATTTATGCATAAAGTTATTCTTTCTTTACAATAAAGGAGTTATGTTATCTATGAGCTATAAGCGTATGTGTGGAAGATGCAAGGGTACTTTGTCGATCCTATCTAATCGTTTGATTCTATTACCCATAATAGATACGGCGCTACCGATGAGACGCAACCATTAAGATGTGCCCAAGCCATCTTCGGTAAGTTTCTACTATATTCTACCAATTTCTACCTAATCAAGCTTTCTCAACAGGTTTCATAGGTAATGTATGTAAAGCCCTGGATGATGAAGACATTTTTTTACAGCTCTAGCATAAACATAATTGTTTTTGCTAATTACTTCACTATTCTGCGTTCATTTTCGCTTATCTAACAATGAGCGCAGAATTTTGACAGTTGACACTGACATTGACATATTCTAAAAAAAGAAGAAGAAGATTAATTATCAACAGAGTTAGATAGAATCGAACATAGACTAAAAAAGAACGGTGGACTTGAATCGGATTTTGTACGAACTGTGATATGACTGTGATATTGTGCTGCCAAGAAATGGTGAATGTGTTTTTGTTGTGATTTTACTGACGTATGTGACTATTTACCTTACAGAATGCTTCGCGGGGCTGCCTACGTCCATACAAAGATGTATAAAGTTATATAGTTAATGCCCATTTGTAGTTTTTAGCTTAAATTAAATACGTAATGTTCAAGACTTAATAAAGGCACATTGTTTATAAATTAGTGATTATTGAGGATCTAACATTTTTGAACAATTAATTTTATTTTATTTTTAACAATTTCTACCTTATTATTTGGTAAATTGATTATTATTTAAGTTTTTTTTATGAATTTCATCAAATGTTTTTTAGGATCAAAATAGCGTAATGGTTTTTCTTTCTTTAAAATTTAAGTTAAAAGATAAATTAACGCACCTTCACTGCATTTACAGTAAATTTTTAAAATTCATTCCAATAAGATTTTCGGATTTCATGTATTATTGTTATGTATTTTTTTGATGATAGAATCATTAAGCTTTAGAAAGTTAGGTTGAAACGAATATAGAGCTACTTGATATTTGTAAATAATTAATTTTAGGAATATTAGTACCTAGATTATTTAATAGATAATGTTTTTTATTGTAAAGAATGCGATTATTAGATTTAGATACACAAGTTGTACAAAATATATTTTATAATAAACAGTTGTTATTAAAATAATATGCATTTTATTTTTCACCTTCATAAATAATTTATATATCTTATTGAGGCACAATTTATTGTGTCTTTAGTCTTCATAAATTTCATAAAAATCAGCGAAAAGTACATAACCTATTTAATATTTTTTGAAGTCCTACGTAACCTACTAATATTATAAATGTGGATGTTTGAACTCTTTCACCTAAAAAGGACTGAACCATTGAGTTACTATGTACTACGTACTAGAGAGGCCATCGCTACTACACATTTAACATTTTCTAACACGAGTTAGAGTCAATCGTCTCAAACCATTTTTTTTTTTGTTACATTGATAAGTTTATTCATACCTCAAATAATTTTTTTTTTGGTTTTAATTGATAAGTTTATTCATATTTTTTTAATAAGATAAACAATATTTATTTGTTACATTGATTTGTTTTAATTTATAAGTAATAATAGGCAGAATATTTGCAAATTGTATGACTCACTAGCCGCCCCGCGCCGCGCGCGGCCGCGCGCCGCGTTTGTCACACAGATTTTGTTCGTGGTGTCCTCTCTATAATAATACCTCAATGGACTGAACCGATTTTCATGGAATTTGGCACACACTTAACTAATAATAACTGATTAACACAAAGGATAGACATAATTCAAACAACCGGTTTTAGATATATATTTTTTATTTTAAATCAGATCATATGTATGTAAATAGCAATTTATAATCAAAGACAGTCAGCAGGCGCCCTGACTAACTACCCCTGTATGTAGAATATCCGTAGGGGGTGAGCAGGAGGGGGATGTGGTAGTGCTCATCCTCTTTTGTGTTGAAAACAATCTGAAAGAAATTAAATTTTTAGTTAAATAGATGCAAAAATATACACGCGTGTGCTACACGCATACCTATAAAAAAAGCTGAAAAGTATTTGAACTCGCTAATGAGCTACTGGAACGATTTCAAAAATTATTTCATTATTGCATGTGATCTATAGCCTATAGGTATATTAATATTATGCAGGTATTACAAGAAGTCGGGTGAATCGCTAACAAATTAGAAAAAGGGTGGCATCTTAATATCGAGAAAAACAAAAAAATGGGAATAGCTTGTGATAATTATTTTTATCCGTTGATGACATGTAATTAAAATATCTTTATCTCTTAGATAGTTTATCATGAATTTGCACATATAAAAGATAAATAGCTGTTTTTGTGATAAATAATAATATTGGATTTCACCGTACAAACTACAAGCCATCAATTTTATCAAAACGTGGACTACACATCCGAAAGGTCACAAAAACATAATTTTATTCCTATTTGCATAATTACATTATTTTTATATAACATCGCGGATATTGCGTTTCAAAAAATCGGTCAAGCTCCCGTTCGAGAAATGGAAACTTGCTCCGAGACACGAAAATTGTATAACTAATATATACCTACAACGATGACTCATTAGTCCCTTAATATTCTATGCTAGTTAATAAATATGCTAGTTAATAAACAAATACCTCCACATAGGGATACAAAGTCTCCTTATTAAGTTGTTTATAATAATCCTCGACTTTGAATTTTAATTTGTAAGTTCCCACCGCCATAGAATCTTTTGTAAATGGAAACTGTATCCGCCCGTCGCTAGATGTCACTGTGTTGTGCCATAATGTCCAAGAATCGTCCTTTTTCTTGTATAATTCGACGAAAACACCAAATGCTGGTCTTCCAGTCGATGTGTCGAGCACGTGGGTCGAAAGCACAGGCCGAGACATCTTTGTAACAACGTCAAAACGTAACTGTTTGCGTGATATGAATATATTTATAATAATTGTTGTGTTTTGAGGTTGGGTTACATGAACAATTATGTAATTATCTCGTTTGCCTTGATTTTACGGATTAATTTAGTAATTTGTATTTGTGTAGATCATTTATGGATGGGTTCTTTGTTTACTAATATTATAATTAATTAATTGAGATATTTTTTCTGTTTGCTGTCTCCTTCTTTTCAATTGGTTTGCTTGATAATCTTATATGCAAAATTGTACAAACACCAAAGTTTATTATTCTCATGAAAGTTTGTGTGCATACTGGGTCGGTCTGATAAGAGTAAAGGCAGAACAACGTTTGCCGGTACAGCTAGTAAAATATGTATATAAAATTAACGTATAACTAGTTAGTTCATTTTAATACAAACGAACAATTAATAAAATATTATAGCTTAAGTTGTGCTTAAGGTAGGCAGTATAAGAAGAACCTTCTCAATTTAATGTTCATATTTGTACACCAAATTTTATCAAAAATAGTGCAGCAGTTGTGTATATTTTGAAAAAAAAAACGAATACGAATGTAGTCCCGCCCTTATATTGCTGATAACACTATCTCTGTGAGAATAGCGACAAGACATAAAATTGTTTATTTATATTTTTTGGTGAACCGCAATTTCTGTGATGTCTTAAAATATAATGACCTAACCTATGTTAGAGCCTAGAGGTTACCGACCTAGGTATAATTTAAGAACCTAATATTGTTAATTACTAAATATAAGTACATATTGTTATGTCCACGAGGGCGAAGTCGCGGATGACAGCTTGTATAAACGATATAAAATTTTTTTTGAATATTTATAATAATGCTTTGTCATTCCGTCCATGTACATATCGCTCATTTGCGACAAGAACGTGTTAACGAGCATATGTATCGTTATGGAATAATGATACAGTAGAATCCGGCGCATCGCGCTCTACTTGCTGCTAAAACGCGATATTTCTAGCTCCAAAAATGACCGAGTTATGAGGGAAAAGGTCGGTGACTATCGGTTTAGCGACATCTCTTTTCGCTCTTGAATTTAATGCAAGAACGGTTTAAGTCAGTTGTCGCTGCTCCCTTGAGAAGGAAACTGCTGCCCGATTGCGGTAAAAACG
Source organism: Colias nastes (assembly GCA_907164665.1). Lineage (NCBI taxonomy): Eukaryota > Metazoa > Arthropoda > Insecta > Lepidoptera > Pieridae > Colias > Colias nastes. Next base: position 12,289 of record CAJQZM010033879.1, read on the forward strand.
TAACAGCTTATTGTATCACGGTTTTGCTGAAAGGTAAGTATAGCTTTTTGTTTTTTTACTGATTTATATTTGCAGCTATAACGGGACATTTGGATGTGGGTCATTATTGTAGTAAAAATAGTATTCGCATGCTACGGTTTACATAGGATTGTCCCGTTGTTGCTGAAATAAACAATGTTTTTGTTGGTTAATTTAAGATGTTCCGTTACAGTTGATAATAAAAGTACAAAATGTTTGGTATTTATGTTGGTTATCTCAAGTTAACACATTCTTGATAAAAAATAATACATTTTTACAACGAATACACTACAATGTTGCATTATAAATGATAAAAATGTTGTCTAATTACTTAATTTATTTTTCAGATGGAATCACGGTCTAGGATGCTTGTGAATCTTGTCCGAGAAAATATTCATTATTTTATTTTACATGCACTTAAGTTAGAAAAATGAAAAGATCATACCGATTCTCGAAATACAAATGAATCAATTTATTTTCTAGCATAAATGAGGAAAAAATACCACTGAATAAAGAAAAATGAAAAAAAAAAATTACAAATCAGTTAAAAAATGCAGGACAGTCCTACGAATCGATAGCATCACAAAAAAACTGTGCCACTCCGTGAACTAAAAGAGAATCCTGCAAGGAAACCTACATTTTCAAGTGTCAATTTTTTTTCCGAAGAACAACACCGTGAAATACTGAAAGATTACTGGAATTTAGGAGAGATCAAGAAGCTGTCTATAGACAAGAACCTGTGATTTGTTTTGCTAATATGTTTATTTGATTTATGTATGACCGGGACCCGCAATAAAGATTAGTTTCCTAATATTACTGAGATAAGCAAAAGTACTACATAGTATAAAACAAAGTCGTTTTCCCTGGCCGAATGCTTGCCGTTTTGCAATTTTGATGCAGTTTTTGTTAACAGATAAAGTGATTCAAGAGGAAGGTTTATATGTATATTGTATAATAGCATCCATAAATAGGTGAATAAATACTGTTATTTTTGACGTTTCTAATGTGATGTCGTAAATAATTACATTATTTTCCGCCTGCATTGCAAACGCATTCTGAACCCTACGAGATTTATCAAAATAATTTACCTACTAAGTATTTTACACATGAAAAAGTCTTCAGAAAAATCGATGGTATATGACTCTATCTCTTATAGATAATATCCCAAAATTACATCTTTTTGTCATTTTCTTTTTAGGAAAAGTAATGGATAATTTTAAAGCGATTTTAACCAATACTGCATTAATCCTTATCCAATTATACATTTTTGATTTAATATATAGATCTATATGGCCCTTTACTAAATATTTTCGAAGATATTACAGATTTAGTATCAGGATTGCACCCGTGCGAATTCGGGGCGGGTCGTAATAGGTATTATAATTGCCAACGGTTGTGAGTAAAAGTAAAACAAAAAATATTAATGTCTGGTTATAATTGTATATTTTTTTTAAATATGTATATTACTTGTATTTCAGAGAAAGTTACACAATAATTTCGCAAAAATATCTTTCATTTTGTAAAACAAAATACATAAATAAAAAGATTTCTACTACAGTAACACGTTTTAATTAAAATTGCCCATACATTTAGATTACTGATTATCAATAAAACGTAACAATACGACATAACTTGTAAAGTTTTAGATTTTTATTCAATTTTTTTTTCAAGAAAAATGGTACATATCTGTTTGTAATGCAATACTGCACACTTTTTACAAGAAAAACGCAACAAGAAGGGCCCTTTCTGGAATAAATAATCATAATAAATTTAATAACTGACTTATTGTTCTGATTACAATTTGATTAAAAAAAACGAGAACGTTTTAATATGTTGTATTGAGCTGAATAGTCTAAGCATAATAATTAAAAAGTTACAGGAATTTTAAACTTTCAAATGCGTTTTCCCAACAATTGAGATTTTGACTTTGTCACGTTTTAGAAGCAAATGAGCGATATTATAGTTTATACTATATCGTTATAAGAATATCCTATCCTATATCTTTCAAGTCAGATAAAACTGCAAATAGTGGTAAAATTTTATTTAAATCGGTTCAGTAATTTCGGAGTACAAAGCGGACAAACAATGTAACATGAATGATGTGACTAAAGCAATAAACACTCAAAGCGGATTTTCTAATCTAATATGTATAGCTGTAGGTATCTTATCATTAGTAATCATGATGACTTTTACTCCCAGTAGAAGTTAGAAGAATAGTTTTAAATAATAAAAGCTCTTCAAAATGAGATTCATATTTCATATCCTGAATGATTATCTAAGTACCTAACTATAAAACAACGCTGTTATTTATTGAAAGTAATTTGGGATTAATAAAATCCTGCTTGTAATATTATAAATGCGAATGTTAATGAGGATATTAGATGGATGTTTGTTACTCCTTCACGCAAATACCTACTAGTTACTACTGAACCCATTACAAAGAAATTTGATATGTAGCTGAGGATCCAGATTATGACATTACTAGGCTCCCGGAAATTCCATAGGAACGGGAACTATACGGATATACTTTGAAAACGTGGGCGAAACCGCGGGCGGAAATCTAGTGGCTTTTATAAAGGAGATAGGTAAACATTAAAACTAAGATATATTTAGGTACTAAATTTTATTCAACAATATCAGAATCAAGATTCGCATTATCTCTCCTAACGAAATTCTTATTAACATAAACATCGTTTCGGTCAGGCGCATCAGCGACTGCGATATTTGGGCTCTTTATTATTTTGTCTTTTAGTCTATCTTCAAAACCGAACATGTTCAAACTGGGTTCACCGTGTTTCATGTAATCGATTCGCCATACTGGCGGATCAGCTGGTTTCACCTTATAAGAAAAATGCTGGTGTCGTTTCGTCAACGTCATATCTGGTACTTCTACTGACATAGAGAGTTTATCCTCAGAATAATCACCGAAGTCCTTCTTTATGTTGGTATTTTTGTCTTTATATTTCACTTTATGCGGATAGAACTTCCTTATCTTCTTTCTGTTGTAAACTGTCCTCGTGTCTTTGCTTTTGTAGCTGTGTTTTGTTTTGCTTTTCCTCGCGCGGGTCTTCTGTTTATAGTTTGTGTTATCGTCATTAAGAATGGGGAATAGTGTCAGGTAAGTTGTTGGAGACGTTGTTTTCTCCAGCTTATGTTTCTTGTAGTTTATTTGTTGTATTGATTGCTCTATCAGTCTTCGTAACGCAGTGTCTTGTGTGATCATCTCGCAAGGGACTGATTTGAAGTTTTTGCACAGGAGAGTTTGCATTCTGTTCAATACTGATTCAGGGTTAATGTCCTCTACTGATGGTTCTATCTCTTTGTGGAATTTGGACACCATTTTTGTCATAAGCGCGTTGTTCCGCATCACTTTTGCGTTGGCTGATAGGAAGAGTGTGATGATGATGAAATAAGTGGCCATCTGTAAAAGATAAAGAAATGCTTAGGTATTTTCAGGAAAGTTTTCATACATTCTATTATTAATATTGTTACGTGCTACAGTAGTCCACAACTACAATAACATATACAATAAATGGAAAGTCAGGCCAAGAGTAAAAAAATTGAATTGATTAGTTTTAAGTTCTTCTTTGCAATTCCTATCTGCTACACTTCTATATAAAATGTTTTTCGAGACCTATAATAACTATACCTAGGATGTTTTTTTTCGTAACTTAAAAAATTAAACTTCAAGAAAGAAATATGGATAATATAAACTCCTGCATTGTAGGTACCTACCTTATTAGTGGAAAACGTAAATTGCACTTACGATGAGTTTTGAACTTTTGAATTTATAAGTTGTTCTTGCTTTGACTGTTTCTTCAAAATGAAACTGGAAAGTCAAGTTGAACAAGGGATGTTGATGTAAATAATGTAATTGTTTATAAATTTGTGTGTTTGTTTGTGTTTAACTCACGCGATTGGAGTGTACACATCTTACTTATCGGTAGTAATTAACAATATTAAATTGAATCTGAGCAAAATTCTACCTAAATGACTATAGGTAACTACATAAGTAGGTTAGATAGATATAGATCTAAGCTATACGTGTGTACGAAGGTTTGTATTTTGTAGGTATATAATATTTAACTATGTAGGTATGCTTGCTTATTTGGAACCACCTTTTTTATATCAATCAATACCAACTATATCTAAATAAAGGTTTAATTCTGATTAATCAAAAATAAATGTTTAAGTACCTAGGTATTCAGCGTTCATTGGACTGAAGAAATATGAGCATACTAACATATTATATTAGTTAATATAAACTATAAAGTAAAATGAGGTAGTTAGGTAGTTAAGACAGAGTTAAATCTTAAAAAATGAACCAAATCTAAGATTTATTCAATAAGTCGCGGGTACAGCTAGTAAATAAAGAAAATATCATAAGTATGTATAATGCACATGTTTTATATAAAAAAAATCAAATATAACAATTGCAAATTATAACATGCAATTTACATGCAAAACATGCAAATCTAAAATGTAAACGTATTTCAAGATTTCATAGCAGAGTCATCTAGTGATAGTAATTCGAACTATCTGTGCAATTATTAATATTAGCGACATCTATTTGTCAATAGCAAATCTACTTACTGCCGTCTGTAGATATTATTAATTCCTTCTATTCGACAATAGATGGCATTATGTGTCATACATTACAAATATGAACGCTTTTATAACAGCGCCATCTACTGAGGGAAAAAAGAACGATTTGAACAATTTTTTATATTAGCGACATCTGTTCACAAGTAGCTAAACGATGTTTTACTGCCACCTAGTGGCCAGTAGATAAAATATTTCGTTCGAGCTTTAATTGTTCTATTCGACAATAGATGGCGTATTTATTCTTCATTACGTTTTTTATGAAAATTGAAAATTTGATTTTATGTTACATTGAAATTGGACCGTATTATCAGATCAGATATGTTTTAATGAATATTTAAAATGTAATATTACACGATGCAAAAATATAGACCGTAGGTACCTATGTAATGTTTATTACGTTTAGCATTTTTGATTTCGATAAAATTAATATTTGTAAGTGTCCAAAACACATGGACATAAAATACCTACCTAATTTAGATACCTAGTTCAACTTCATTTCCAGAAATCATCGTTAAGTTAAACAAATTTACTTTTCTAGATATAATCGTAAATTGAGACGAGAGCGTAATTTTATCTCTACGCCTTCGAATGTCCAAATTATTACCTATACAAACAATGATTTCCAAGAATAGCTGGTTTATGAATTTAAAAACTAGGTAGGTAACAGTTAACTAGCCAGAAGAAAATATGAAAAACATATGCCTATGTACCAGGTACCTACCTAGGTATATTGTATTTGAATTTAATTTATTATCCACACAATTATACATATTCCCATATCTAAGCAGTAGGGACAGCCTAGGGCAGTATCTTCCATTTTCCATTAAATATTGTTTTTTTTAATTTTTAGGTAGGCACCTATATTACGTATTAGTTAGCGTTAATTATCAATATACAGGCGATAACCATCTTAACCTACTATTACACAATATTCAATAAATAGGTAATCCACATTCAATTCATTCGTTCCTGAGACGTAAAAACGCAGCAAAGCGCTTGCCACGCTTTGCAACACAAACATAATCCTATATCGGTTGTATGCCAAAAAAATGACCAAGAAACTCGGTAGGTACGCCGTACGCCGTCAATCACGTCGGTATAAAACATCGCTTCAATACGAATTGCTTGGTCATTCGGGACCCGAAAAAACTGCACACGACTTGCATAAACCCTCGCAAACGGGTTGAAGAAAAAAAACCGCTCGTGTAGGGATGGGAGGGTTAGTCGATGTGCCACTGTGTGTTTAGGTCAATTATTTATGTTATATCTCATAATGATCATGATGACATAACAACAAGTTTTTACTAACAAAATAAACATTTTTTAATTTTGAATTTAAAACATAAATTACTATCCTTATACTCGGATTTTTAATTAGATAAAGTAAACTGACAGCAGCTAATGTCACTTTGTAAAATAATGTTGCCAAATTTAAAGTAATAGTGAGGAATTCAGTTCTCATTCAATCAGATGAATGAACAATGAGTGTGAATAGTTCATCATTTCAAACTGTAAAATAACATTATTTCTAATTAAGTATAATACATAAAGCTATATAAGAATATATAAGTTACTAGTAGAATGTAATTATAATCATTTTTTTATTTCTATTTTTACGATGTTTACGTTACTGTTTTTGTAATTTTTTCGTTAATTGTAACTAATTACGTTGTGTTTGTTGTCATTGTTGTGTTTATTTGGTGTTATATTGTTACACACTAAATATTCACTAGACGATTGATTCAATTTCATTCATTCCCGATTTTCAATCATTCACTTTGTGACAACGCTATTTTTATTTCATCAAAAACTGACAACACAGTAAACGTCAGTTTACTTTATCTAATTAAAAATCCGAGTATAGGTATGTGGAGTGCCTGGGGGTCTTCACCTCGGATTAGAGTTATAGTGAATGAATTATTATGATCGATGTGGGATATTGTTTTTTAAACTATAAATTGCAATGTTTACCCAATTTTTTTTTTGTGCACTCCATTGTTTCATTGTTTAAACAAATTATTGTGAAAAATTCATGTTTGACCGTAGAGGGTGTCCCAAGAAGTAGTGATATACTGAAGCTGGGAAGTAGAGGACATAAAGGGCTATCCGAATCACCCCCATGTATATTATGCGATTTTTCGTATTTTCGGAGTTATGACGTTTTTCTCAAATTTTCACCTATCGCCGAGTACGTAGAGATTTTGATTTATGGTGACGTGAATTATGGCGGTAAATGCTTGATTTTTTTTGTGTGCTAAGCTGAAAGATAGGCCAATTCAGTATAGTAACATTTACTATCGTAAGATCTTCGAATGGAATAAAAAAAAGAATTTAATGCCAAGAAAGATAAAATTACCCAGTTTATTCATAACTTCAAGGGCCCGTAAAAAATAAAATCACATAAAAAATATCCGTTTGGCTTTTTAAAAACTTACTCTATCTATGAGGTAGCTACCCTGAAAATTTCATTTTATTATTCATAAGGCTTCAATCGAAAAATTGAAATCTAAAAGTGGTAAGTGCAAAAATTTAATGCAAACAAAATAAAACCAATTACAAGGTGTTTAATTACAATAATTTTTCAAAATGACCCCCCCTGTTGCTCACTGCAAGTGCAACATCACCGGAAAAAGTTGTCTTTTAAACGTCTGAATACCCTTTTATTATTTTAATGGTTTCTTCTGCTACTCTCAATTTCCGGGTTAATTCGTCCAAATTGCGGCATTCTCTCGAGTAGACGACGTCTTTGTAGTATCTCCATACAAAAAAATGCCGGCGTAGTCAGATTTCATACATCAACACTTCAACTTTGAATGAATCCATCACGAATTTTATAGCCGTCCAGAAAACCGATTATTATCGAGATATCCAGAAAAGGATTTCTGGTATAACCGACTTAAGAGACACTTGCAGCAAAATATCATTCGGATTATTATAAGTAATTTGCTGAAAAATTAAATTCACCTCTGTAATGTTGAAAAGAAAATTAATATAAATAATTTGGAGCAAATATACAAGTACCTACATAGAAGAGAATGATGATTGCCAATTTACCATGCAAAAGTTGAAAAACGTCATCACTACAGAGCATATCCCGGTAGAATAAACCATTAAAAAACGACTAATAGAACGCTTTCACGATGATATTATCATTTCAACTAAATATTTGATGTAAGCAACAATGTAGGTAATTGTAATATATTTAAATAAACAGATTTGGTACTAATCATTTTTTTTCTTTTCATTAGTCGTAATTAATTACCTTATTTTTTAAATGTACTCAATAGAGTACGTTTAATTTATAATTAAACCGGCCGAGAAATTCCATTGTACAATGTAGGGTAGACTGGGTACAGTAGTGACAATTTTAGTTTGTCCGCCTATATTTTTTAAATTATGCTAATAATCTGAACAAAAACTGTGTTATAACATTAAGTCGTTAACCAATGAATAAACTACAGTTTATTCATTGGTTAACGACTTAATGTTAAAACTTTAGGCCTAAATCAAATAGTTAAATTATGAAAAATATTTATTTAAACAAAGGAAGATTGTCACAATCGACCACATCCCAGGGGCGGTTGTGACAGTACTGGGGGTCAATAGTGACAGTATGAAAATTATGAGAAATGATTACCCAAGAGGATAGAAATGCTCTAAATGATCACGAAATACTTTTTCATGACTTAACTATCCTTCATCATACGCATCTTCGTACTGCGACACGGTACACGGTACACTCTTTGAGTTTTTCTGATGCAATTTCTAGGCATCTAAAACAAAAACAACAGATTTTACTTATGTCACAACCGTACCCGGTTAAAGTGTCACAACCGTAACCAGAGACTGTTTTTATAAAAATACAATCACCACGCCAAGACAAAATAACCTACAATAAATGTAATTATTGATATTAAACTGCTAATATGTGACTTATATCGATGAATAACACTCAATACCCTATCAGCATAGATATTACAGTAATTTGGAAATGAAAATGAACGAAAAAACTTACTTTTTGGCAGTTAAAATCAAAATGGGCTTCTGCTCACGGACTCTCTGTTTCTGCGCGGAAAATGATGCAACCCTGTGAAACAGGTTGAGACGAGCAA
>CAJQZM010033880.1:0-31955 GCA_907164665.1 Colias nastes
AATAGCAGCAACTTGTTTATTTATAGCCGTTACGTTTTTTCAGTGTAGGGACAAAGAAAGCGACTTTGTTTTATACTATGTAGTGATAACAAGTGATAATTAATTATTTATAAATACAACAATTGTATGTAGGTACCTACCTATTAACCTTAATATTCAGGTGCATCAAGGATTACTTCATTTTCACAAAAGCAAATACGAAGTCATTTTCACAGCTTATACTTTATCGAAATCAAAGAATAAACTTGTCCATTTTAATTGCATTGTAAATTGTTTATTTCACAATAAATTACACAAAGAATGCTCAAAATCTGTCATAACTCATTTTACAATGGAAATATCGGACGATATAATATATCCATTTAAATCGTTAATTTTGATAGACCATAAAATCGAACCTTTTGCGATTCAGAATAAACATTAAAGATCTCAGACACGTTTTTGTTTTAATGGAAACATTGTAACGTTTTAAGTGTCGTAATAATTTAGACTTTATCCAATTAACTTTAGGTATAAATTTGAATGGATTTTATTTTTATAAGTGCAACGCCCAAGTCTTTATATGGTGCGGGGTTTGTAACGATTTTCGCACGTTTACGATTCTAAATCACTAATTAATTATCGGTAACTTTGTTACATTACAATAAATGAATATATTAAAACGTATTTGAGTTTTGTCGTCATATTATAATTCGTATAATCAATCGTCATTAATAAATTCATAGCATTAACTTCAGACTTTTTAGTTCCTGCACAAAATTAAAAGAAAAACATGTAGTTAAGATCTCAAAGACATTTTCTTATCACATTGAAATATTTAGTTACTACCCCATACATTTACTTTTAATATAGGCCTTAATTTATGATTACCCTTCTATAAGTTAGAAACATAAGAGCCGGATTAACAATATAACAACGTGTACTTTTACCCAGGTAAGATTTAAAAAAAAAAAACATTTACGATACAAAAATATTATAACATGAAATATTAAAAATAACTTATACTTCGCTGACCGTAATTACCACTGCACACCGGACATAAAAGCACAGAAACTCATGTAAAAACTCATGGAAAGAGGTTTTTAACGAGTCTTTAAAGTACGAAGGCTTATTTAAAACTCAATATGGGCACTGAATTAACGCCCGCTCGAGCTAAATAATGTGGAGTCCACTTTTATATTTCTATTTGTGAAAATTCTATTGTGGAGCGCGCCACGATTTAAATTACAGCTAAGATGTTGTTAACATGGAGATGGAATTTCTTTATTTTTTTATGAATTTAGGGGAAATCGTAACAAACATTTATTTTTTTATTTTTATTTATAAATTCTTTATTGCACTTAAAGAGAATAAAAAAGAAATACAGACACTTAAATATAGCTTAAACTAAGTACAAATGGCGGTCTTATCGCTTTAGAGCGATTTCTTCCAGACAACCTTTGGTACAGTAGAGGAAAAAGTATAAAATAAAATAAATGGGTAGTGCAATAATAAATAATAATAGTAGGGAAAACATACAAATATTATGTTATAGTAAGACAATTATTTATATAACTGGTATGAAATCATGGATTTTAGCTTTGATAATAATCAATATTACTCCTTAGTGTTAAAACTTATTTTAAGCTTAATTATCTCAAGATTTTTTTTAAATTCCAATAAGTAATAATTTTAGAATAAACTCTAGGAACCTAAATGCACAAAAACTAATATTTCATCCATTATGCACTATTAAAATTTTAAAATACATATATATATTACTAGCGGCCCGCCCCGGCTTCGCCCGTGGTACATATGAAAAATAGATGTTGGCCGATTCTCAGACTTACCCGATATGCACAGAAAATTTCATGAGAATCGGTCCAGCCGTTTCGGAGGAGTATGCAGACTAACATTGTGACACGAGAATTTTATATATAAGATTTTATTTAATAAAAACTGTTATCCACTTTAACGTAGCAATTTTATAAATGCTTATAATATCTACCTTCAAAAGCGTTTCTATATGTTACAAAAAGCTGACATTTTCGTTTTAATTATTATATTCGTGTACGATTGTAGGTTATAAAGAATAAATTACATTAATAATATTAGGAATATATGTTAATAATAAATATAAGGTACTTAAAATAACCTTTGAGATTTGTTTCGTGTTTTAAGACTCTTAGAGATTTGTACCTACCTACTACAAATAATACTAATGTTTTTGAACTAATTATAGATCAAGATACATGTAAATATACAAATTAAAATTGTAAAACAGATCACTAATAAAATAGGTGCATAGTTTAAAATTCCCTATAATTAGGTACCTGCCTTACATTTACTATTGAATAATTTCCCACAAACAACAAGGGAACCGATAATATAATAATATCACTATTGCATTCGAAAATATGTAGTTCTTATTCGCATAAAATAAGAAACACACATTTCAAATATTATTTTCTTGGGGGCTAAAATGTTGCTACAATCAAGTTGATTCCTTCGTACATTGGCCAGCGCCAGATTAATAAAAGCGACGTACAGTTTCAGTACAAAAAACAGCTTATTCTTATCACCTACCTATGTACACAAAGAAAATTAGTCAGTGATGCATCATTCATGCAGAAAAATGCATCCGTAACATACCTACCCGAAATTCGTATATATTTTCCAAATTTAATAAATGGAGTAACTTCATTTGCTTGTATTTGGTATTCTTTTGAAGAGAGATCGAATATTCAATATAGGTTAAACTGGATGACTTTATAACGATAGTTTAATTAGTTCTTTACAAACTTTTTCAATATTTATCCATCAAAGAAACTTTTAATTGAAAATTCAATCCAAGCTTTACATACGGTAAAACAATCGTATGCATTTAAATTAAACTTATAAAAAAATAATTTTAATTAATGTTTAGTATGTTCTCATTAACAAAGCAAAAGCAGTCAAAGGGTTTCGTTCCATTCAATGCTTAAAAAGATGTAAAAATGGCTGTCTAGTCTCATTAAGATTTATTTCCAGTGAAAGCTATTACAAAGCTATATTTTTCAATATAATATATTTAACCCTGCATTTGCTCATATCTAAAGACATTTACTAAGAATTAAACAGAAATGTTTTATAACCTAAGTAAATAAATGTACAGAGACCAATCCGTACAAATTTGTTACCGATTTTGGTAGGGTTGTTACAAATTGAATTAAATTTATTTACGTACCTATCGTCATCCACTTGATGATTGAATTATGATATATTTTTATATTTTGTAGTATTATTGAAACGGTACAATAAACAACCATAACCAATCTGTCAGTGCCATCGAACACTGGATGTTTTCAAATTTCACCGAGTACGTGACATGCGATGGCATCTACCCAGTATGAAAAAGCTAAAAACATAAATATCGCATTTTGTATAAATTCAAAGTATAACCGCTAGAATTTACAACAATTTTATGACAAAGTCCATTAAAATCTCCTCACAGTAATAAATAAGAGCAGTTCTTAACAGAATCAAATAAGTTAAATACTAATGCTTCGTTACCATATATTATAGCTTCACAATAAAACAGCATAGCTTTCTCTGTACTAAAAACTTTACATAAATTGATTGTTGAGAGGAGAAATTTCATTACAAGGGACTTTATTGAGGCTTTCCTTCTCCAGTCTTTTAAAGAATTAGCCAGAAACACAAGAAAATATTTAATGAAATAGTGAAGTCTCTTTATTATTATTTCATAATAGGATAGGATTTTTATTTCCTAGCACCTTTAGACTTTTTTTTGTTTTATTGATGAAAGCTTAAGTTTTATAAGATAGTGTGGGTATGATTCAATGTGGAAACCAAAATACATTATAGTTTACCTGATACCTCTAATGTTTTCTTGTTTTATCCACAGTCAAACGAAAATTATTATATTATATTCTACATTGTGAACACTTACAAAGTCCGGTGATTCAAAAATAGTTTAAGAAAACTGCGTATGTTTCGTAACCCATAACAGTATATTTATTTCAATTGATTATACAGAGCCGGTTCCGCCTCGTCATACAATTAAATGTCTGATTCAATGAACCCGCTAGTCATTCAATCAAATAGCAGATTTTACCAGATGACTGCGACTGATACACACATAATTTTTATAAGAAAAAATTATAACTACGAGCCACGAGCCCCGAGTTCGCACGGATAAAAAGTTCATTCCTATTCCAGAGAAAATCCACCCAAATCCAGTCAAACATTGTACACCATTGAGCATCAAACATTAAGATAAACCGGATAATTCCAAATATTTAATTGTTTAAACAACATCGAGTGCAATACGATACGGTACATCGTTAAACCCAATACCTTGCCGGTTTTCAAAATCTGCATCGGAACAATAACCGGGTGAAACTGCGGGGCGGCTATTTGAGTAACGAGCGAGGCTCCCGGATAAGTGAAAACAAAGCCGGGTATCGGTCGGCCATTGTTATCCGGCTAGGGGTTTCGAACGGCTGCGATTATAGAGAATAAATTGTGTGTATTAGGAAAGTAGTGTATGTGTGCATGTAATACTACATACGTATTGAGTATTTGAGTTTTATTTGATTTAATTATCAGTAAAAATCAACCGGATTATAGTGTGATAAATGGCTGTACCTACCTACATCGCGTGTTTTTTATAAGACTATTAACATATGAAATGGAATCTAATAATTAAACAACAAATATGAATTTCCTTTTTATAGTTTCATTACTACTCAAAATACATTCAGAGCATAATATTTAAAAGCGACATTTAATTATTTTAAACGAAATCATACGTCGGTGTAACAGTATCAGAAATAAAATCCTAAACCATACGTCGAAGTTGTGTCAGTAATATAAACGAAATTCGGAAATAAAAATTCTCTTAAACATATGCGTTGACAACCCTACGGAATCCGCAAACAGCCAACAATGCGGGGCACTTTTCACGCGTTGCGAATGGATTTGTGAACGAATGTAATGTTTGTATTCTGGTAACGATTGTTAGTTCTCCGTTAGAGCCAATTTATTTAATGCGGAAGCAAGATCAGTAAACGGATAACGGGAATATAGAATTTTCATATTAGCGTTTACTAGGGCTGTCAACTATGACATAAAAGTTTGAATGATGAGGTCAAAGTTCGAATTTATTTTAACTACGCGGGCGAAGCTGCGGACAACAACTAGTAAATTAATGTATATTTATAATATCCATAGTAGGTGTATTGTAACTTGTACAGATGAACCGTTAAATTATTAGACAAAAATTTGCTTGAAAATGTAAAAATTAAGGAATCAATCCAACTCTTTCTTTGTCTTCTACCCTTATAAATAAAGCATTACTTATAAAATACTCCCTGAAAACTCAGGGTTTGTGCTCAGATCGTTAACAAGATAAAAACTAGAGCTCTAAAGTATTCAACACGGCCATTACTGAAGACATCAATAACTTACACCTGCTCCATACTTGTGCAAGTCTGAATTGGGAACGTCAATTGGACATACCTCCATTAGTTGGGTTTACAAGGTAAAAGAAGCACAGAGTAGGTAACGCAGATACGAAACGTGGGATGCAGTCACAGGAAAATGACAAGTGGTGGTAGAATGTTAATTGTAAAAGCAATCAGTAAGAAAAATATAACTATGATAGAAAAGTAGTATTGTTTGTTTTAAAAGTAAAAAATATACTTCATTCATTTGATTAAGCATATTATTTATTACACTTCAAATAACTAGTAGAAATACGTCAAACAAAATTGTGAAAATGTTTCAAAAAATACTTTTTGCATCCTTCTTTAAATAACTACAATTTTTTATCACACTCACATCTGACCCTCTATGTAACTATTTCTACATCAAGTCACGCTTAATAAGAAAAATTACATCAATTTAAATATACCTAAATAGTATCTGGTTTTGTACTCTGTGGCACCGCTGAAATTCCCATTAGTTCCCACGTAAACCGTTCATTAGTCTACGTAGCGAAAACAACAGACAAACAAAACTCACTTGTTTTAAATTCACTCCTGTCTGAACTGCAAATATTAGACTGCAACCAAAAGTACCTTAATTCTATTTAATTTCCATCTCATTACGTTGGAATTCGCTACTACGTAGTATTATTTACTCTATGTCATTATTACTAAATGCTAGACGCTTTTATTGTATGGTAGGTATGAATTAATTGATATTCCACAAGCCACAGGACAATGCAAGTACGGTATAAAATTCCTAGCCACAGCACTACAGAACAAACAACTGTTTTTAATTATTTTTTCAACTAGTGCATACTTTTTTTTCCATAACAAATACTATTTTTTGTTTCTGAATAAATCATTTGTATGCATAAAATATAGAGGTGCATGTTAAATGATGATGACGATAATATATTGTATTGTGGCAAAAAAAAGTTAATAGATATTAAATAAATGAATTTTCTTAGATTAAGGATTGGTCTCCGCGCGCGCGCTACGACTAGATACCGCCCCACCTAAAAACAATAGCTCCGTGAGTGCGGCAACTCATTTCTGTAGTGTGTGTTAGGCAATGTGTAAGGACGCTAGTGTGTGTGAAGAATTGTGCTGCCAGCTACATAAATTTTACCTCATAAATGGGAAATCGACCATCTTGGAAAGGAGTTTGAAAAATATTTTTTGTCATCCTGACCTGGCTGGGAATCGAATCCATGAACATGCGACTCAAATCCACTTGCGACGTTACTATACTATAGTCACAAAGGTTGTTTAAAAGTAAAAAAAGCGGAAATAAAAAAATGACATATTATATGAGTCAGTTAAACATAATACAGAAATAAATTATTGTTATTATACTTTTTTATATATGTGTTAGTAATAGTATTGAAAAAAAAAAAGTTCAAATTATTGCTAAAATATTTCCTCAACCACGTGTATTTTTTTGGATATGCAGTACGGCAACACTGAATGGCGTCGTATTTTCGTAGACAAAATTTTCGAAGTAAAGGAGAAATTTCGAATAAATACTTAGTGATGGTACGTGATCCCAGTGTCTTTCTTATTTTTTGTTGTATTACCTATTTTTAAATAGTTTTATGACACAAAGAGGCATTTTACTTCAGATTTTGTTCAAAATCTTTATAAACTATCGTAAGGCCCTCTCCACACAATGCTTGTGACACGACTGGCTTGGGTACGCCGAATTCGGCGTACTATTAGTTGCCGCATTTTTCAAGTACGTAAGTAAGTACTTCTCAACTAAAATGAATAAAAGGTACGTAAAACTACCATCATATTATGTATAGGTGTACCAGAATCTGATGGCATATTTATATTTAAAAAATAAAAGATTTTCATGTGGCAACTTTATTTGACATCTATCAAATTAGTTGTCAAATTATTTGTGTTGATGATTAATTTTTAGGATTTTGTCTTCAAAATCTTCGAAATGTCGATAAAACCGCTGCGATCACAAGCAAGAGGTGTTGTTTACAATGTGTATAGAAAAATATTCGATGAAGAAGGGTCAAACACATCACAATTTTCAATTTTAAAGCGCGTGAAAGATTTTATTGCTAAATTGGACTTACCCGTTTTGATACTTTAAATTAAAAATATTATAAATAGGTAACTATAATATTGTTTGTTGATTAAAATATAATTTTATGAAAACTTATTACAGGAGTTTCCAATACGGCTATTTGTCAAGTCCAAGGTCAATTTTATAATGTGTTAATACTTACGAAAATAAATATGATTTTATTTTATTTTTGTTTTATTTTATAAAAAATTATAAACAATCGTTAAATATAGTAAATAAGTTTTGATCTGCATTATCATTACATCCATATTTTCACATGCCATAATGATATATATTCAAATATAGGTATGTGTAAATACATAATATTATGTATTACTTAGATAAAAGTAATATGTAAATTTATACATGTAATAAGTACCTACATAATATTACGTGGATATTTCATTATTAAGTACAGTATTATCCACTTATGTAATGTGACTAATGATATTGATGACAAAATATAAAATAAGCAGTATCAAGATCGTTCAGTCCATTTTCCCTAGGGTTGCACACTCAAAATTTTGATTTCCCTAATTGCCATCAGATTCTGGTTTACCTATAGTAAGTATCTACAGTATTGCCAACTTAGTGCTTTCGGCACTAGATCTAGTGATATTTTTCATGTGTTAGTGCTTAAAATTCAATTTTAGTGCCTAGTGCCCAATCTTCTTAAGAACGTAATACTAAATAAAACAACGATATCGAATGGGCCTTGCTTAATTCGTTGTTATATATTCGGACGGGCCTAGAAGCAATGAATAAATCTTGCTTCAACTACAAAATTCCAAGAAAGATATACAAATCGTGGGTTTTAAAAGCATTTTTAAATTTAAATTACAGCAATCGAAACCGGGTCCAATGAAGAAAGTGAATAGAAGATCATTTATTTTTTAATAAAAAGGTTTTTCTTATTACCTAAAGGATTTTTTTTTAACGTTTAGCGCCCTTTTTGACTGAAAATACCTACATATACTGTTGGCTTAGTGCCTTTTCGAAAATTGAGTTGACAACACTGATATCTAATCTGTGCTTTAGTCTATGTTTTTGATCGTGACTGAATCTAAATAAATGCGTAGTAGGGTCAGTGTACCACTAGCTGACCAAGCGCCAATACATGACCATAATTCAAATATACGCGCCAATTAAGAAAATACGGCAGCCCCAGATGATAGTTTATTGTTTTTTCTGTATAGCAACATCATCTACCTATTAAAAAAAAACCTTGCTGCCATTGGTCAAAAATATTGACATTTTTTTAACACGAAGATGTCGCCCCGTAAGTAATCACATTTTTTACTAAGAGCTTTTTATCGGGAGTTGATTGGGAAATCTTAATTAATCTTGAATGCAATCGATTACTTTTTATATCTCTTGTTATAGGCATAATGTTGAACCATTCTGTTATAGACTTTCGGCTTCATTTTTAGCATGAACAGTTTTGCATGATTTTTAGCGGCCTGGTTATCTTTTGGAGCAACGAAAACAATTTTTCGCCTATTGTTGACCAGTATGGTCAGCTCTTGGTTCTTTATATTTTGCTAAGAAAGGCTTGCTTTGTTTTGTGCTTATACCTAATTTAACAAACCATATAAGCCGTCTAAGTCCTATTCCAACACCAACAATGCATCTCGAATCAACATCAACGTTCGTACACGCTTTAGAAGTTATACTTCTTTGGCGTATGGAAAAAAAATACTAGAATATACAACTTGAACATAGTTATCAACTTTCATGCCACCTAGAACTAACTTAATGCTGTTAAATTTAGGTGTCGGTGTGCGCGCGCATCGTAAAAATTCACTCTCATCATTTTTCTCCATCGCGCCAAAAGAAGTATAACTTCAAAAAAAAAAAACATAGGCCAAGTTATTGATGCTCTCGAAGGGTCTCACGTGTTGGTAAAATTCATGAGGAAATCTCCTAAAGTAGAAAACACTTTTGTGTTCCCTCAAGTTGAACAGAACAGAAAACAAGATGAACAGTTAATAAGACCAGAAAACGTTGTGTTGAAAATACGTCCTTTGACGGTTGCAAGAGGCAGGTAGGTACGTCTTCCCAAAGTTTATCAAAGACTACGCTTGTTGCTAAAAAATTGTATGGTACGTATAGTCATTAAGGATTAATAACAGTATTGTAAGAATGATTTATAACATTTAATAAAAAAAACTTCAATTTAAATACAGACTTTTTTTATTTATTAAACAAAACTAATGTTCGAAGAAGGACATTTTGTCCATTTTGAAAATGGTCAACTTTTAGAGCAATGATGGTCAGATATTGGTGATCAGTGGTCAGGTAATGGTACTTTTAGCAGAAGTAACTTTCAGAGTAGTTTTCATAAAACCTTTAAAGGTTATCAAATTGATACTAAGAACAATAGTTGCAGTGACTATTCAATTATCTGTGTCCCAAAAATAACATTGAACGTAAAACAAATAACCCGTTTTTTATATATAGCTAAAGATAAAACCGCTTAAATGGTCAACTAGTGGTACATCAACCCTATGCGAATTTACAATAAATACATTTATCAGACTATTACCAAAAATATGAAACTACGGTCAAACCTGTTTATCAAGCATATTTTGTGCTAAATACACCGATCCAAATGATGACATCTGTGCAGCAAAAATGTTAATTGATTATTATCATTTGTCAATTTTAAATGCGGTTCTACGATTGGTTTGAAATATTCGTGTAAGGAATGAAATGTTATAATTGCATAGATTTCAGTAAAAATCAGCTATTTCTATAGCTCATGTGTTATTCTGATCTACTATCAATTTTCATGATATACCTATACCTACTTACTGTAAAGTTCCATCCAATTTCGTCAAGTATTTTTCTTTTGGTGAAAGTTTTTTTTTTGTAATTATCTTTTGCCATCGCCTTTGCCATTTCCATCCTCACAAACTTTCTCATTTTTAATATAAAGTAGTAGGATCTGAAAACATAAAAAGTTTAAATGTGTACGTATAATATATAATTTTTAAAGAAAACTATATTTATAAATTTATTACTCTAATACACACGCAAGCACACACACTTAAAAACACATGTGAACCTTGTAAAAAGTCACGTACACACGCACTAAAAATTCAGGACACAAAACAAGGGCTTGTACACAACACATTACAGGCAAGATATCACTTTCCCTTTTATAATAATTAAAGGCAAATGATGTAAAGGGTGCCCCTTCAGACGTATTGAAAACAGACAAAGCGCTGTCTGCACTCTGCCTTATTGCAGTGTACGGGGGGATTAAAAAATAATTACGCTTTTACCTTGCTTTTTTGACATCCGTAATAATTTACTTTGATTGGGAGAGATATTTCAAAAAGATTATATTAAGAGTCGGGAATTATCGTTTAAGTGTAGCTTCACTGTGTATAGACGAGAGTTGATATTACAATAAAATAAATAATCTTAAGTGGTGATCGCTTTTCATTCATTCAGGCAAACCATTATAAACTGATTTCCCAGCTTGAGCACTAAAAAAAAATTAATAAATAATAATACTAAATAGAAACCTACGTTATAAGTAGGTACTAATATATAGTTAGGTCATTGCAACGTATTGTTTTTTAAATGTTTGTTGAAATTAGACGAAATACATTTACTTACTTTATAGCTTCCTTTACGCTTTGCAACATTTATTTTAAATAACCACCCTGTATATCACTCAATGTCTATCAAACATAGGCACTAGGCAGCGCGATGCAAGCCTGTGGCTATGTTGTGCTTTTAAAAAAAAGGCAACGCGGAAACAATAGCCCTGTTCAGGTACATGTCCCGTCTCAGACCGCGCTACTGATGTACTGGGACACATTTTTTTTAAGAACGAAAAGCGTTTTGAAAATGGAACGTTGCTTTTTTTTTCTGCGACGCATTTGTTGCCAGTACTTCTGAAAGAAGTGTCAAAATTATTTAAAAAAAATAAAAGAATAATAATATTTTTGAAAGTTATTCGAATTTATTAGAATAATAAAATTATAATAGCAGGTAAGATTTATAATTATATCTACGAAACAAAGTATTTAAATACTGTACTTATACTAACTCAAAAACTCGCAACAATTTTTTTAAGTACTCCATGACTTATATAAAATTAAGATCATCACTTGCAATCAATTTTTTTTTATCTGTAATTTATATAATCTGTTTCATAACCTCCAAGCCCATATGTATCAACCATTCCCTGAAGCCGAACTAAGCGATGATTGCAGTACTATAACTCTGAGTGGTTGCTATTTTACATATAGACGGTGAGTAGAGAAATATTTTAGAATTTTGTACAAAAGCCAGCTCAATTCTAACAATAAATACTTTAGTGTATTGTTATTGCGGGACATAAAAGTGAATGAATAGAAGAAATATATGTTTATTCTTATTTAACTTTATAGATACACTTCGCATTATGAAGCTGAAAAGTTTCTTTGGTCGTTTGAATAAGCTAAAGTCAGGAAGTGAGAAATGAAAAATTATTGTTGTATTGGATAATTCTACTATCGGGAAACTTTACAAAATATATCAGGTAATCTATATCGAATAGTACCTATAACATAAGCGGTAAGATATATTATAACATCATGCTATCAATACCAATTACCAATAGTACCAATAGGACAAATACCAGTGATAATTTTGGAGATTACCTATGCGTGATCCAGCTAATTATTGTTATAATATTACTTTTGGCCTTAGATCAGTAATGGATGGAGACGCTGGCAAATGTTCTAACTAAACTTTCTGCTGATTTTGGTGCGGGGAGGGTAACTCACACTATGAAACACAATCACACATTCACAAAAATAATTTGTGTCACAAAAGTCGTAAAAATTTACGACCTTTTAAGCGACGAGTTTTTAAATTCAACTCTATCACTAAGTTCATAAAGATTAAATTTGTATTTCATTCCAAGATAGTCTCGTGAGAGTGCGGTTCAATATCGCATTCTAAATTCAACTTTATCACTTAGGTCATAAAGATTAAATTTGTATTTCTTTACAAGATAGTCTCGTAAAGAATGCGGTTCATTATCGCGTTTTAAATTCAACTTTATCTCTTAATTACTAAAGATTAAATTTGTATATTTTCTTTCCATGATAGTCTCGTGGGGCCGCATCAATGATCGAGTAAACATGACTCGATTATTTGTCTTGATCATATCGCTAAACGATACATCGACGATTATTAGAAATTGCATTTAAATAGATATTTACGTAAAAAAAAAATAAAAAAATACTTACAAATGAAAGGTTATTCCATCTTTTTAAATATTTGATGTGTTTGACTTGTTTCCGTTCCGTTCCGTTTTATGTAGGTAGGTGAAAAAAAAAATATCTATTTCGAGACAATGAGATAAATTACTGTGAGTACATAATGCACCCAACGTGAATGCATAATATCAAGTTTTTAAGTTTTTCCTTTATAGTATTTAAGTTTCCTAAATTTGTGATTTAATATTATATATAATATATACCTACACATTATTTTCGTTTACATCGAGCTTCACGGTGTAACTGCAATCATGGACTTATTTACAAGGTATTTAGAAACTTTTTTTAAGACTTAAGACGACTTAAGTTTTACTATAACCTGCTTACACTGCTAAGTAAAAAAATTCACATTGAAACACCTGGAAAACGAATATTAGCCTCCAGAAGCCTAACACGGAAAAGACCATTCGCTTCATATTGGTTACACAAAGCAAGTCTATTTTAGCCGAAAGTAATAACAGGAATATCGAATTGTTCAGCCAGCACTGACAGCCAACAATATTTTGCACTCCGAAAGAGAGTTTCTAATAATAGCAAGAATAACCGCTTGTTATTTTCGTTTTGATATTTTTCCGTTTTATGTTTTAACGAAGCGCGCTTTTCTTATAGTTAGTGTGAATTTTTCCTTAATTTTATAGAAACGTAACTCGCCAGGATACCGCCCAGTTCATGCTTGGAAAAACAGAAAAAATAGCCAATGGTACTATAGAATAACGGTAAGACAATTTTCATAATCTGTCTACTTGTTTCGGAGTTTCTTTGGTACGAACAAACATATATTATGAGAAGAAAGCCTCTCTATAAATAAAGACAAGCTTTCTGCCCACGCAAAAGTTACGTTCACTTCACGTTCCCCATACAAATTTCATCCCATAGTTCACTCCATGCATACTTTGTATTAACAAAAAATTTTGTTTTTATCCTTTATCAAGGTTGCATAGGCATATCCAAATATCAACACAAAACTTCAGTCGTTAAAGAAAGACAGATTAATATTGATTATAACGTTATTTACGAATAATTAAATAAGAAAGCTCGCATTAGTATGTAAGATATTATAATATTATGGTGAACGGTAAAAGTTAATCTAACAAAAAAGCAAATATGAACTAAGTACCTACAGAACTTGCTAAAACTCGTAATAAATAAACTGGAGTAGTTCCAAAGACAATCGAGGCACCAGTTAACCCAAATTTGTTTTATTACTTCTAAATATTAATTATTCATAGAATTTCAATTACTTTCCAAGTCTCTGAATAGTCCGAAGTATTACGAATAAATTATTATATTAAAATTGGAATAATATTAAGGAAATACCTATCTTGTTGAAATTGTGTAAGGTCAGATAGTTGAGCAAGGATTTACAAATTTCAATAATAATATTTCTCTATATTTAACCAGAACTCGGTATTAAGCAATATGGAACAAGACAAATAATAGATCGCTAGACAATATATTTAATAACACTTCTTCTTTCATGATCCATCAGAGTAGAGACTAATGTGTTAATCCAAGTTGCTCTATTTGTGTGCCAAATTTCATTGTAATCGATTCAGTAGTATTTGCGTGAAAGAGTAACAAACGTCCATACATACTCACAAATTTTCACATTTATAATATTAGTAGGTACCTATGTAGTATTAATTATTATATTAGTTGTTTCTTATCTGCACAAAATTTTTAAATCGCAAAACTGATATCACTCATGTTTCTTAGAATCACATAAAATTAATTCAATGCTGTTATTTTTACGATTTTTAACTTTATTATAACTTGCCTATAAAATACATGCTGCGTTTAAAATAATTTGATTGCCTTGTAAGTGCCGCTGTGGTCGTTAAAAACCGTTTAAAACAAGACAATTGAGATGCTTCTTTGCGAAAATATTGGAATTATAATTTGATTTTTAAGTTATTTTATGTATCTTATAAATAAAGTAATTTAAGATAAGTTATTCATAAGTTTATGATGTTTGCATTATCTTTTTCATAAAAGCACACTCATAAAAATATTTCTGAATACATATTGCGATTGCTCTGTATTGTAAATGTTGTACATAATCTCACAGCTGTGTATAAGTATCAAAAATATATTTAGCTATTTTTCCTTTCAGTAAGTGTCTGGTTAAATAAGTAGGTATTGTATACTAGTCTTTAACACTTGATTACATTATATTACATGTATGTAGTATTAAAAGTCGTTATTGATGGTAAAGATATTTGTCGGTTTTTATATATTTCGCCAAGAGACACTTAACTTAAATCAAGACCCCCAGTGTTGTGTTTATGTGTATTGTGGTGACCACTTTCAGATCATTTTGCCGTTTTACTTGTTACTAATAGAGTTCTAGATATCTAGATATTAATAGATTTAATAGATAGTACGATAATTAACAACTCCCAAGTACGAGCCTGAGCCAAACTGAGGAGGGCTTTTACGAAATAGTAACGAGAAACAAAGATCATCTTTAGTTCCCGACCACAATAAACTTCGGTAACAAAACTCTAATTAAAATTCAAACAGCGGCTATAGAGGAAACAAAATGACGACCATCCGGGAGAATAAATTTTAAACAAATCCAAACTTTGCCTGTCACTGAAGTGTGCGCGAAACAAAAGATTTACGTGTCAACTTTTAGAGCTTTGCAGGTGGCCATTAAACTGGCACCTTTAAGGATTTTGATTACGCTTTTAAACTAAGCCGGTTATGGACGATGTTTTAATGCAGCGTGGTTGATGTGTGTTTGTTTTCTCTCTATTTGCATATCTCGTTTATATATTGCATAAGGCTGTCCATATAACCAATGTTTTATGTTGTACCTATGTGTTATATCGTTATATGTATATTAATTTTATAAAGCTGTGCACATTTCGAAGAACATTTCTAGCTTATTTTGAACATCTTATTCCCTTGTTATGATAAGTCGTGTCTTATAAAGGGCTTCAAAAGATTTTGCTTTAAAAAACACCTCTTACATATGTTTAAAACTATTTTGTAAAATTATTTCTGTTTAAATTCACTCTATTAATAATAATGCCTTAGAATGTATCGTATCTAAGCCTCAATTTAATAATTATGGATACTTTGCACAACTTAAGAGATCAAAATATAAAAAAAAATTCTGTTAATTGTCCGTATTTAAGCAAAAAGGAACCACCCAGCAAACACGCACTTCTGAGATATCAAAGGATTTACAAAAACATTTGCAGCTCTGTTAGATGAAGTAAAATTAAAATTTATTTTATTTAAATTCATTGATAAATTACTTATTTAAGTATGTGTATATAAATTTGCTCTGAATACTCTTAAACTTTCTAGATAATTAAGAAAATGTGCATGTGGTTCCTTTTAACATTTATCAATTGATAGGTTTTCTCTTATACAAAAAAGAACCACAACCCAGGGATTTAATGATATCAATGAAACTATGTATTTATAATATCGTAATAAAGCTTTAATTAAAAAAAATATATAAAATAATACTTATAGAGGACGTTTATTCGACGTTATCATCAAATTGGATTTCGAAATCCACTGTGTCTAGTCCATCTGTGTGGTCTTCTGTTGCATTACCACTAATGAGACCGTTATAAAAACTCTGTGCATCGTGTGGAATGAGATGTAATATGGCCTGAATATCGCTTGAAGGTGAAGAAAGCTTCTGCAGAGGCACCGACGTATAAGGTTTGACGTTATCTTCTGTAATAAAAAGAAAAAAGCTTTAAATCAAAACAATAAAGCCGCGTGGCTTTTATACCCTAGGTATATGGCGACAGCAAAATATTATTAGTTCTTATAAAGCCCTGTCCCTACTAAACGACTAGTATGTTGTAGGTACATGCGCCATGTACAAAAAACTGACTAAGTGCGAGTCGGACTCGCGCAACGAAGAGTTCCGTACCATTATCTATAAAAACGGCAAAAAAATCACGGTTTATTGTATGGGAGCCTCTTAAATATATATTTTATTCTGTTTTTTAGTATTTGTTGTTACAGCGGCATCAGAAATACATCATCTATGAAAATTTCGACTGTCTAACTATCACGGTTCATGAGACAGAGGGACAGACAGACAGACGGACAGCGGAGTCCTAGTAATAGGGTCTCGTTTTACCCTTTGGGCACGGAACCCTAAAAATCATACGCAACAGTGACCAAACCTAGCAAAAAATTAAATAAACTTGTTAAAATTTTGAATTTCGCGGGCTAGGGCCTTGTTCCGGTCAAAACAGTGGCAGCGCGAGTTTTAAAATCAAACAAATAATTACATGCGCTGAATGTACTGTACTGAATCTGAATCTAAACGTATATTACCAAAATAGTAGGTAGGTACCTAGATCATCGACAGTTATTTTTAAAACAGGGTTTAGTAGTTTCATCTCACAATGACAGATGAATCGTAACAAAATGACTCTTACGACTCGCCTTCGTGAACAAAAACAGTGTCGTTAAAATACGTAAATCCACAGAGGATTCCTCTTGTACTTACTTAATGCATTATCTTTTTAAAATCACTCCACAATCGGGAATGAATCAAAAGTGAATAAAGCGTACCTGCATCTTAGATTCAATAAGTAGGTACATAAATGATAGATTCAATAAATACTTACCCGTTGTATCTTCATTATTATCTTCGGTGTTCGTCTCCAATGCTTTTCTTACCAATTGCTTGCTTATTTATTTACTAGCGGTCCGCCCCGGCTTCGCCCGTGGTACATATTTACGTTTTCTCTACATAAGAACCATCCTCGTACTTCAATGAATATAATAGAAAAGAATTATCGAAATCGGTTCAGCCGTTCACACGTGATGCCGTGACAACGCGAAACGGGTGCAGACCCGCCGCCTTTTTATAGCTCCCGCCGCGAAGCGCGTCGAACGCGGCAACTGATACACAAAAATAATCCTTA
This sequence comes from Colias nastes, assembly GCA_907164665.1. Taxonomy (NCBI): domain Eukaryota; kingdom Metazoa; phylum Arthropoda; class Insecta; order Lepidoptera; family Pieridae; genus Colias; species Colias nastes. Next base: position 17,744 of record CAJQZM010033880.1, read on the forward strand.
TGGCATGATTCTGTATTCACGCGCGATGACTTATAGCGTATTTCATGTATAACTTTGGTGTTTCTACACCGATTTACATGATTCTTTTACTATAACCTGCCCAGGAGTATGAAGAATAATTGTGCCAAATTTGGTTAAAATCCGTCATGTAGTTTTTGTTTCTATAACGAATATACAGACAGACAGACAGACAGACAGACAGACAGACAGACAAAAATTTTACTGATTGCATTTTTGGCATCAGTAGCGATCCCTTATCACCCCTTCATAGTTTTTTTTTAAATATATTTCATGTACAGAATTGGCCTCTCTACAGATTTATTATAAGTATAGATTACTAAACATTTTCACATTTAATTTTAAAGGTAATTAACAAAAACAATAGAACTTACTTCGCGGAGAAAAATAACGGCCGTCTCGTATTCGAACTACTTCAACTACTTCGCTGAATGTCACCTATATTGACGTTTTACTTTAAAAATTGGAGTTTTGCACTTTGAGCTATTTAAGTAATGAAATACGTTGTTTAAAGATGAGAAGCATTGTAACACGTCAAGGCATTTGGTACCATATAGCGATGATGGGTTTCAGGATGTTTTACAATATTTATTTATGCATGATAGAACCGAATGCTTGTGGTTTTATTTTGCAATAAAAAATTACAATTAAATTATGAATTTATTTTACGCATAACCATACCACAGAAACCTGGTTCCATTTTGTGTATTAAAAATTATTGTTATTAATAGAAATATGTGTAATGTATAATGGTACCAAGTAAGTGTGGATCTGTTTTGTATAAAATGACATGATAATAATATCGTTTATTTGTTTGAACAAAGCAGTCCCGTGGTGCTGTGGTTCGGTTTTGCTTCATATGAATTATTCGTTGTTGCTGCTGGTTCCTTTCTGCTTTTAGTATACATTGTTTCCAACGTAAAAATCATGTGGTTCTTGTTTGTATAAGAATTTAGACCACTTTTAAATGAGTATTCTTCAATAAAAGTAAAAAACGAAATTTGTCGTGTGGTTCCATTTTGCATAAATACGGACAATTAACGAAGGATGTTCCATAGCAAAGAAAAGTTTTCCGCTTCAGCTTTACCCGCTACTCTAATGGCCTCATTTGGGATTAGTTCCACAGTTACTTTAACAAAACCGGAAGCTTTTTACGCGAATATTTTGACAATTAACATTGTTAATTATTTCTTTAAATACTTTGTTTTGGCTGACCCTTTTTAGGTTTCTGGTTCGAGTTTATTTTAATATATAAATCAAATACACTTATAATTAATGACATTTGTTTTGTTTACTGTGATATTATATTCTTTTATAATATTATTACATACATAAACAAAACACCTAGTGTGCAATATTAATAAATATCACATGATTAAAATATCATAGTACATATTCTTTACTTCAATATCAGTGTTTAACATACAAGAGATTAATGCAATATTCTGGCATCTTTGAAGGCCACTTTACAAGATTATGCCGGGCCAGCGGTTCTCAAGTTTTGCGTTGTTACCCCCAGTAAGTGTCAATTAACCCCAGGTTAACTCCTCTTGTAATGTACCACGTATGCAATTTGTAAAAATCCTGAACGTTATTAAATACTTGGAGTTTGGAACAATTTTACGTTCAAAAACGTTCACATTAAATAATGCTGGTTAGCTTTATTTAGTCTGTGATTAAATGTAATTTATACTTAATTGCATTTTAAAATTATTGATCCAATTAATAACTAATAGTACCTTATTATAATATGAATTTGCAAGCTTATGAGTACTCACTACTGAATAAGGATTTAATTTACTGATTAGCAAAATGTAAAACCTATTTATACAAGCCTATATTAATAAAATAAATCAGATAAAACATTTTTGTGAAAAAGCCAAATATTATAATTATAATTCTTATAAATAACCATAAAAAGTAAATGATATTGCAAAAAATAAATTTAATTTATTATTATGTATACGATTCCATTATTTATGTCATTTTGTGGCGGCATACTTTATGAGGTGCTAATAATATTATTTAATGTCATTCTCGATTAAGTTATAATAATAAATTAATATTAATAACGATATTATATGTCCTCCCACTGTCTAATAAATAATGATTTTTAAATCAATTATATAATTATGGGAGTTAAAGTTCGCGACATAGGAAAATTTTAAGATAATATGTATTAATATTGTGGTGACGTGATTTTTTTTTCATATCTAATAGTTGTTATTATTCTTTATTCTTTATTTTTCAACACAATTGTTGTATTTCTACTTACTTTCTTTGATCTTATTTACAGAAAGCTACTTACTATACTTAGAGGCGAATTTTAAACGCGACGTTCGCAAAAATAACGAAGCGCTAATCAATCATACACAGTATTTTCTTTTCTCGTTTGGGAACCACATATGTATAATTAAAAAATTTTTTAAGCACCCGTATGAAAGAAAAACTAAACAACTCTCCGTTAGTGAAAGAATTTTCATGATCGGATCAATGATTCCGAAAATTACCCCTAACATACAAACCTACAAAGTTTACTTGTTTACAATATACTACATATACATACTAATAATATCATCTATTTTTCAGGTCACAAAGAATCCCAGTAACATGGAAGACGTAGAGGAATGCATCGCAACGACCACGAGCTTTCAGCCAAGTGCTAACGTTGATTTACTGACTCTATTGAACCCGTAATTGTGAGCCACTTTACCCACTGTGATATCGCTTAGCTTGTGTAAAATCATGTGCTTCAAGGAGGATTTTAAGTGTATGTATTTCTTTTATACACTCTGTAACAGGAATGCTTTGAAAATAATTCTTGTTCAAATGTGCTGTATGAATCTAATTACGTAGATTCGTCGTCGCAAGTCGCGGGTTTTAACCATTTCTCATTATTATATTCAAAAATTGATACTTAATAAAAAAAACATTTGAACATTAATTTCAAATACATACGATGCAAAGGTTTGTTTTCTATCAAATTTCCACACCCAAAAACGATATAAAGTGATATCACTACAACTTCATTTTGCACAGTGCGTATACATCGCTTAAACGTTATCTAGTGGACAAAATTACTGGATCAGAGCAAACGAATGAAGAAAAAGCACCCGATAAGAATTTCCTTATTTCTCCCTATTTTTGTTAGAACTGACCGTTGTGAAGTGGTTAGTGCTTTGGTTTTTCTAAAGTAGCTCAGTTCGACCACAGATTAGATGTACCTACCTATAAGTAATTGCACTATTTTCTCAAAAAAATATTTAGCCGCCTATACAGTCTATGAAATTGAAAATAGCGTATTTAATCAAAATTATATGAAAAAAAGCTCAAAAGCTTGTTTATCAAGTTCTTCAATTAGGTATTTCTATTGCAGCTTTAAAAAGAAACAAACTAACAAAAGAACTATATTTACCTGATGTTCATAATTATGCCGGCTTATATCTCACTGAATGCTTCATATTTTGCTATTGCACGCCTCATAAGCGAAGCGTTGAGGTGGGTACTACTGTCACTTCGCGCAAAACATCTGATTTTTCAAACTTAAAATGTCTTTATGTATCATACATTGCACTTGTAAGATAATACATACACACACATATTAAGAAAAAACACTATTTTTAACATTCATGATATTTTTGATGTCATTTTTGTTATTTAAACTAGTTAAAAAACAGTTTAAAAAAGTTCTGTCTTGGACGTCCGTGTGTCTGTATGTGCGGAGGATTTTCTTGTTAACACGATAGCGACCGAAATACTTTACTAATCGAGTCTTTTTTTTTCTCTTACGCTTGAGTATGCTCAGGAATAGAACCCTTTCATTTTTCAGGGTCTGATTCGATGTGGTTTAATTGTTATTAAATAAACAAAAATAATAATTAATAAATAATTATTAAAAAAAAATTATGAGGCGTGCACTTTTGGATTCTCCAAATTATTTGTAATTTCTCTCGAAAAAAACATTAAAGACGATTTGGTTAAAAAATAGAATGATTAATCTCAGTTCCTTTGAAATCGGTATAAAACGATAAATGCTTACAGAGATAGAATACAATTCAAATTTCCCGCCAACGCAGTCAAACTGAAAAACACACGAGAAAATAGCTAATAAATCATGTCTAAGAAAACGTAAATTATTATCGTCGATGCAGACAGTAATTTGATTTTCCATTCAGATAATACGCTGGCGCGACGTCGACTACGATTTGAATCTAATTTCTAGAATAATCACATGTTGTGTTGTGTTTTACAAATTATTTTATAGTAAAAATAGATCATTATTTAAACACGATAGAATGACAGCTAAACTTGAACGCATTCGACATTTCTTTTTTTTTAAGAAACGTCAAATTTGTATTGTATGAAAATGTTACTGGCTGGTTGGAACGGTAGCGGTAGTGAAGAAAAAAAAAACAAATTTTAAATTTTAATTAGAATGTCTTTGGAACGTGCTTCAGTGTGACATAAAAAATAGCTTTTGCTTTGTGATTTCTCTTTTTAATAATGTAATGTAATCTTTTTAATTTTGTAATGTTAAATAGTATTTGTATCATTGATCACATACTTTAAATCCGAATAGATTGAAAATCGATGCTGTCTGCAGGATTAACGTGCTACATGTAAGTATTTTGGTGTGATCGAAAATTGTAGTTTGAACCATGGACGTATAAAAAAAGACGGACGCCGTATTACGAACAAACAACGTGAAGCCACCATAGTAAGCTAGCGATCGTATAAAGACAATAAACACGCACACACTCTCACCATAGTAAGCTAGTCGGCCGCCATTACGTCGTGAACTACCGACTGATTAACTGCGTCACTGTTTCACAAAAAATATTTAAAATGCCGTCTTGCGTGGTTAAATGGTGTCGCAACAGTACAATTTTAAATAACAAAACACAAGGGATTACATTCCACAGGGAAGCAAGTTATTTCTTTTATGTTTTAATGACAAAATTATTACGGCAAAATTTATAGAAAAAAATACAGCCGCCATTGTCATCAGGACAGCTGTTGCCATGGCAACATGGCACACACACATGGATGTTTCGCCGCCATTACTAGGCTTCACTCAATGTTTAGGCGATATACCGTCCGTCTTTTTTTATACGTCCATGGTTTGAACCTTTAGTGCATTACGTTTAGGTATATTTTATTTATATAATGTTGTGGAATATATTGAACATCGCTTTACTACATTCTACATTTAAACAAATTGTAAATTCAATTTTAATAAACCTACCGACTATAATGCTTGTATTTCTTTGACAATAATCTTCATCAGCACCAATATTTGCAATAAAATCTTATAATTACTTCTAGTTAAAGGCAAAGAATGCATATCTAACAAAAACCGCCTCCAAAGTTGCCAGACAGGGGAATGTAACCTTTAAGATGCCTTCCTTTTTGCCGCGAACACATTTTAAATTTTTGAGCAACTATGTCGTATTCTGATTTACGTATCTCATTATGAGTTTCTTTCAGTTATGTTTAAAAATATGCTGATGTGTTTCTACGTTTTAATTGCGTTTGGTACAATTATTTTAGGTATGATGTGGTTTGCATTCTAGTATCGTCTCAGATTTATAAAATTTGTAAAGGCATTTTATATAAGAACAAGATGAGTAACGAAGGAATTGCTTACGAAAATCTGAATTTGATATTATTTGAATTTCTAATCTTAGCCTTTCCATAATACTCATTTACATACTACACATAGCTAATAGTTTAAATTTTTGTAAATTTTTCATTTATGTACATTTGGTTCTATTGATTTATTTTATTTTAGTGTTGTGTTCTTTTTAACTTCTCAATATAATACTTATATCTCATTAAACAATTTAATTAATAGAAAGTATGCGCTACAAGTAAATCGTGCCGTAGTTTTTGCTCAAGTTCGTTAACGTCTTAAGTCGCTTTTGCTGACTCGCGGCCATCTTTAGTGTCATCAATCAAGATAGTAACGCCGTTCTTAGCTATTCGTCTATTCTATCCAACTGAATACACATTATTTTAGTGCTAGTAGCTTCTTTTTCTAACCATAAATCCAGGCTAATATTATAAATTACTGCACAGATTTTAATGAAAGGAATGAAAATAGTTAAACTCTTTATCGATCTTGTTGTTGGTTTTTTAGAAAAAATATGTATAGTTTAAGTAAATATTTTTAATTAATTATTTACGGTTTCTATAATTATTGCGCCATCATCTTTTTGTTCTCCCTTGTGGTGGTTGCCTGGCATTAACTCTTTGCTAACAACAAGGCAGCCTTCTGTGCCTAAATAGAAGAGGTTTTGTGTCCTCTTTTGTAGTATTTGTCTTATATAACTTTAACTGTTACGTATTTCCGTACATAGCTTTACTTTTTCTTAGAAACTAAAGACATCTTTATCTTTTTTTGACCTGGTTCTAAACATTCCCACTATACGACATTTCAAATTATAAGTAAGACAAAAAGCAAAATGAGTGTTCGCATCGTTCGTCTACAATTTCCTCATAAAGCCTAGGTCGGACCAGAACAAACACTAGACTTATAACAAGAACTAGGTCACAGGAATTTCCTGAAGAGCGCCATACCTACAGAATTGTTACATACTGCTCGCAAAATTGATATTTATTGTGGATGAAATTGCAATTTATGTGGTGAGTTAACTTAATACAATCTACGTATTTACATTATCCTGTGCGTTTTGTTGCGATACTAGTTGTTGCCTGCGACTTTGTGCGCTCTTTTCGGAAACGTTAGGTATTTAAAAACATAATGCAAGTTTTCCTTCAAACTTATTCATTTATAGATATTGTTCCCACATCCAATTCAGAAAATATTTAATAAAGAATAAGACATGCACTTTTGCTATTGAAAAATATATTCTGTGACAAAAAAAGACAAGCTACTTTAACGTAAGCAATAAATCTACCGCTGCCTTCAAAATAAATATTACACATAACATAAACCACATTGCTTGAACATCTCAAAAATTAGTTTTTTAATTAACGATTTCAACCAAGTCGAAATTAATGAATCTAAACTCCAAACATCTTGGATCCAAATACGGCACGAAAAAGATACATTGAAAAACTTGTCGCAATTAAGCGAAAGAGTTCGTTTAAGAAATGTTTATTCATGGGACAAGATTCGAATAACTTTGCTCTTATTTCACTACCAGTTTTGTGCCTACATCGAACAAAAGAAACTATCGGTCACGATAAAATACATTGCTTGATGAGTTAAACGTTTAATTAAAAGACACAAACAAAATGGGTAATGTACATCGATGTTGGGTTATTCTAAATGGTCAAGACGCAAGGGCTTGCGTGTGTTCAGTACCGATAAATAAAATTAAATAAAAATAATTAGTTTCAAGTCAGTATGTTGGTGCAACACGACATACTGTGGTGTTAAATTACTGCTCCTTTATAATGGCGTATTGACATGTAAACTGTTTTGTGTTTATAAATAATTCAAAATATTTTCGTGCATATGAATGGGCTTTTAATTTTTCATATTCATGCATTTTCATTGATTTGTAAAATATTGAAATATTAAAAAATTGTTTCTTAAATGTTGGTGGCAATTTTGAAGCCAGCCAGCCAGTATATTGGGTTATATTTCATATGAACCGCTAGCCACTCTCACAACTATTTCAGGGAAACAATATGCTGTTTGAAGATTGTTCTTTTTTAGATTTTAGTTAGGTATGTTTACAAAGTATGGTTTAGCGATTACGTATTAAAAAAATTAACGTGGGTTCGATACTGAAACTAATTCGCCGTGGTATTAACTTTCACATTTCATGAAAAATTACGAACAATTTCCGAGGGGCTATATATAGACCAATATTGAGTTATTACATTTTTGTATAAGGCCATAACACTAGCCTATTACCATAGTATAAACGCTATTACTATGACAAACTCGTGCTTTCTTAATTTCCACGTAGTTTTATAGCTCCAGTCACGAGTATCGAATTAAGTTATTACGCGTTTTTTATTTATCACCGCTATTTCAACCCTCCGTAATTTGAATATAAATGATATGAAAATGTAATACCTACCAGAAACTTTAGCAACCTTCACTCTGTTATTTTTTTATATCTCAGATATAAAGTAGTTGTTTAGCCAATAACAGCAATGTTTAATGGCTGCGAATGTTTCTAGAAGGTCGCAGTTCCGATTTATGTGCAAAAACATTTTTTGTTTATACCTTAATTTATTAAAGCTGTACTAAAAAAGTTATGTAACTGATAAAATCATGAGTCACAAAATTTCTATGCTAATGTTATTTTAGTATCTACAGAATTATCATAACAAAAATAACTAAATTTATATTAGTCACTAATAAATATCAAATGTTCAATAAATCATGGTTTTGATATCAGTAATTCTAAACGGTTCAATTACTTTATGAATTCAAACAAATTGATAATTGAGTTACAATTCGATCTCTTAAATTTATTCAACCAATTGGGCTTCTTTTGAATAACTTCCAATAAATTCTTCTATATATAAATTATTTTAAATACCTACTAAGAAGCATATAAGCATTACATCAATATAATTACTTTATTTTTTCGTATAAATAATAACGAACAGAAACCATATTTCCAACCGAATAGGTAATAAAATATTCATTCATTCATTTATCATTACCCTGTTATTATTCCCACAGAAGAAATACAAGAGTTTACCCACATGTGATATTTATTTATTACATAATATACTTTTTTCCTAAATTTGCCAGAGCCTCTCTATTAAACTAGTCCTTTTAACCTGAAAACATACATAAAACTGAGCTACACTCCCCGTTCCGCTCTCGTATGTTACAGATTCTGAAATACATCAATTATCCTTCAAACTCTCGAAATCAAGGTCCATAGGCATAATCATAATAAACACCATTTCTAAAAAGTTCTCTAATAAATTAGAATTTTGCATTTTTGCAAAAAAAGTTACCAATTCATGCCTGCCTTTGTTTGTTTATCTGTCACGAGTTCAGTTTCCACTTAACGTAATTACCAAATCTGCAACTATCTTCTAATGTCCTAGAAAAGGTCAAAAGGTTATAGAAAGTATATGAACGGGTTGCAGACCAAGAGCTAAGCTAAGTTAGTTTAGCTTAGCTCGCATAGCTGACGCATTTTTCCATACTTGTGTGCAGACCGCAAACTATGTGAACTAAGCTATGTGAGCTAACTAAAATATGCGAAGCTATGTTAGTTGTGTATGCCGATGCGCAGCTACACGAGCTAAGCTATGTCCCTCCCGCCTTCCCCGCACGCCCTTCGTCGTCCGTCTAATTGAACTCTGCAACACTAACTGAGCTTTGGCTTAGCTCTTTGTGTGCACGCCATTTATTTCTATCTTAGCTTAGTTTGGCTTAGCCTAGCTTCCCTAGCTTAGCTTTGGAATAGCTTAGTTTTCGGTCTGCAACCGGCATAATAAAGGCATTAGAAAAGGTGCGATAGTACAAGTCGTAAAAGTGACCACAGATAATACAAAACTGAAAACATAAACAATATATCTTTCACTTCACACGTCAAAACTAGTGCATCCCCTGGGGTGGAATATGGCATATGGCAATGTGGTCGGAATAGCGAACAAATTAGCGACTTTAAAAAGGGATAAGTTTAAATGTATAACACGGATACGAGACATTCGATCATTCCTGGCGAAGGCGCTGCTTTTAAAAATAAAAGGGTTAAGGTACAGGTGCGTGTAGAAGCGAGTTTTAAAATATTAAAGCAGTTCTTGAACACCTAAAATCCAACAGTCTGTTTTGAATTGAAAGTTAAGTGCAAGAAATGATTTGGATTATTTATTTAAATATTAGATTTTAAATCATCTTTTAAAACACTTTTAAAATATTGTAGCGAAGAATACTTGAACACACTTAGGTTTATGAAAACAACCGTTTTATAAAATACTGCGGATTTCTTAAAAGTTAAAAGATCTCATTAAAATTTTGGTAATACATAACTATTGTACAATAATCGAAAACCTTGACCTGTAAAAACTATGAAGCTGACTCCAAAATTGCACATTTTAGGCACGAAGAAGCTATTCAATTACACATGATTTTTTTATACTAATCGCATTGTTACAAAAAACTTCGCAACATCTTTCTCCAAGCAAAGACCACTTCCACCATTATCGTATATTTCGTATACATTGTCCTCTCGCCTGTACCATCGCGTGCGAACCTCACATAAGGCGCTTACACACGCGACTCTGATGTTTAACAACGCTCGGTATAAAAACTACAAGCGACCCGATTGATATTTTACCTACTACTGTTTTATGTCGTACAAATTACTTTTTCGGATTAATTTTTGTGTTCTGCCTATTTTATGTTTTGTTTACGTTAATTAATTATTGAGCGCAATGGCTTTGACCTCTTAACCCTTTAAAGTATTATAGTAATTACAGGAAAAATTTCAATCATTCGAACATTTGTATCCATTTCTCTAATTGCTTTAAAAATTGATAGTTCTTACTGCTTCCTTTACAACAATTTCTTCAATAAACAAAGCATTTTGTTGTCAAGGAAGTCAGAATATATGTATTACTAGCTGCTCCGCGCGGTTTCACCCCCGTGGCTTCACTCCTGTTGGGCGTAGCGTGATGATATATAGCCTATAGCCTTCCTCGATAAATGAGCTATATAACACCGAAATAATTTTTCAAATCGGACCAGTAGTTCCCGAGATTAGCGCGTTCAAACAAACAAACAAACTCTTCAGCTTTACAGCATTAGTACAGATTTAGCATTTTTATTGGAAAATTATTAAATATTATAGAAGGAAGTCTAGTAAATAATAAATATTATTATCTTCGAATTCTCTGTCTATAAATAAACTTTAATAAAATCACAAATGGTAGGAAACTTTACTGAAATAATAAACCCAAATTAAATTAAGGACCACTATGAAGAACTAAATTATTTATGAAAATAATATCTATAAGATATAATGGAAACAAATATTTTCACACATTTTTCCTTGAAACCGATACCAAACAGTCTTAACTTGTAAGGAAGTCGTAGAAATGTCAGATTGAGGTGCATTACTTCATGAGGTTTTTAAATGTGATCTAAAAAAATCTAGGTGATTGGTGACATGAAAACCTGAATGCAATTTCGAACGAAAATTTCAAACTGAAGTTGTAAAAGATTACTAAGATTGTTAAGATTACCTACACCGTACTTAAAATACCGCAGTCAACTGCGGAATCATTTTAAAAGAAAACAGTTTTATGGTGCAATTTGAAATATTTAGTTTTTCTTTAAAAATACTTTTCTCTCCAAAATTGGCAGATATTATATGGTAGGTACGTCATTTGTGAAATGAACTTTACTACTTTTTCACTATTATAAATCAATTCATAATCGCGTTTAATATTTTTACATCACTTATTACCATCTCAACAACTAAACAACATTATTGCTACCCAAAGCACACGCACAAAAAATTCTATAACCCAAGCGCTTACAACCGGATCTAAAAGATCTATAGATCAGGTGGAGCTTAATTACAACAATAAAACAATCGTAGGGCTCTCTCGGCGTCTTAAACACTCATTAAGAGTCATTAATGGGGGTCGACGGGCGATAAATGGCCATAGAATAGTGTAAACGTAAAGATTCGCGGAGTGCGTAGGCCGTGTATAATTGTATATCTATTTATGACTGTTATAAAATAGCTTTCGAACAACTTTCTTACTTTAACGAGTCAGAGTTTTGGAAAACACGTTTTCTTCTCGTAGTGGATATGAAAATCTGGTTGAATAATATGTATATATACGGCCATTAAATATGTATATAGGTATATATTTTTTTTATGTCAGAGCAAGCAAAGGAGCAGGTGGGCCACCTGATGTTAAGTGGTCACCACCGCCCATAAACACTTGTCACTAGAAGTGTTACAGGTGCTTTGCCGGCCTTTTATGGACAAATAAGCTCTTTTCTTGAAGGCCCCAATGTCGTAGTTGTTGTTATAATTATATTATACAGCTGAAGAGTTTGTTTGTTTGCTGGAATGCGCTAATATTTGGAACCATGGAACCAAGTAACATCACGCTAAGACCAATAGGAGCGGTGTAATGCGGGTAAAACCGCGGGGCACGGCTAGATTTGCAGATTTGTATATCTAGATTTGTATACCTATACTTACTTAAAAGAAACAAATTATTTTATTATTTATTTGGATTTTTGTATCACAATAATTATATAATGCTATAAATATAACGGGAATAAATCCAATAGTGAGTTTTGTATTTTCTTGTGTTAGGGTTTTATACGGATTTGCTTTTAAGAATTAAAGTTTATATTGCATTAAATATTTTAATACAAATTCTTATTAATTTCTATTTAGCAAAACAAAATCTATACATGATTATGTACATGATAGTTATGAATTCTTGAAGACAATATTGACTTATAAGTTTTATAATGCACAAATTAATAATAATTTAAACAGCTGAAATGACAAGACAAAACATGGACAAGACAAGCGACAAAACTTTCCCGCCAAAAACATTTTTTCATCGAATTCATTTTACAAACAATGGTAACACTCTCCCTTCTGTAAAACCCCGACCATTAACAATATTATTCTAAAACCAAGAATTACGACACAAGCGCATGTTAGTGCCCCGTAAATCCAGTAAAAACCTATTTATAATTTTTGACAGGTAACAAAACACCTTCCATATAAAGACAGATCCTCTAGATGTAAATTGGATGTCAATAAAAGTAAATGCCTTGCTTTTATGCAAAACAAAGTTATTCGAACGGCAGTCCATTAAACTGCAGCCATTTACATATCGAGTTAAAAATATAGTTATACTAATTGTCAAATGTCGAAACAATAAACAAATTGATTCGTATAAAATTTCTGTTAATCATGATGCGTAGCATGATGTGTATGTGTCATTAGGTGTCATTATTATGGACACTTATGAGTCAAATATGACTCACTATACCTTAGGTAAAAGTTTTTCAGAACGGTTGTACTAAATCTACATACTATGTTAACTGAAAGCAGTTATATTACGAATTTTAAATCCGAAGATTTACATGCACCTCCATTTAAATCTTAATATGTACCTACATCTTAATTTAATAAATAATTAATTGAATGTTATACCTACTTCTTCAAGTAGAAGTCTAAATAAGTTCATAAATATTTTATGGAAAAGTTGAAATTCATAATCTGCTGAAAGTTGTTATCTTCATACTCGTGTTTAAAAATATTTTTCCTAGAATTAATTAAATAATGAATCGTAATGTATTTCATAGAAAATTAAACCCTCATCACAATGAGGTCATTGGAATAATCTAATCCTTGCAATAAAACAGAATAGAATACAATAGCGTAAGTGATTTAACCAATTATACGCGTTCCCTGCAGAGAGGCTTGCGCTTGACATTAAAAGAATTCCGTGACATTGATGTATAGAACTAGATGTGATAGAAAATTTGTTGTAGAGCCTTAATATTCTGATTGTGATAGCCCTATTAAGTAGTAACGGTAGTTAACAGGCTCGTTTGGTGTTAATTAATAATCAACTTTTATTTATTTTCTTGGATATTGTCGTGGATAAAAAGAACTAAGAATAATTGTTTTTCAATGTACTTCTTTTAATTAAAAGAAACAAAAAATATAACTACAATACTTTTGAAAATAATTATTGAAAACATTCCACATTGCTTAATAGTTTTGTAATTTTCACATCTATCACGATTCAATAGATACACAACCTGTATTATATAATAGCTGCAATGAATTGATCATTGTGTATGAGTTATTAAGTTGACAAATGTGCTGAAAATTTGTATAGGCAACTAAGATTAATGAAGTAAAATGATTAATTGCATACATGCATTCTTTGTTGCAGTAAGATTAAAACATGTTTTTTTATTGCAATAGCTAAGGCACTTCCAGTACCCATATATCTCTACTCCACCCACAAAATAACATCGATTGTCGGCCATTTGACACAGCCATTACAAAGTTCATAACTATTCGATCACAATTACACACAACATAAGTGTTGCATAAAATTTTATAGCGACCTTTTGACTATTGTTTGTTGACATCATACTTGAGTTATGTAAAAATAGAAACGCCGGATCTTTATAAGTGAAAGTCTATCAAGATGTATTAGCTACATAGTATAATTATACAATAATAAT
>CAJQZM010033881.1:7943-21459 GCA_907164665.1 Colias nastes
CCCCCTGGAAGGATTTCGTTTCGCTGGATATCGTTTATTTGAATTTCAAAAATCTGGACATTGTTTGTCTGGATATCAATTAAATGTATTTCAAAAATTTGGGTTTTAAAAATCTGGCTTTCGTGCATATGGATTACGGTCATCTGGATTTTGTGCATTTAGATTTCGTATGTCTGGAACTCATTCGTCTGGATTGTAAAACGTCGTATAAATAAAGAAATGGGCAAATGAAATTCGGAGTTACGATTATTTGGCAAACAAAACTTCGAAATTTTGAAATTCGGGGTTATGAAAAAATGTCCAAACGTTTTCTGGATTATGATATTCGGAATATTAAAATTCGAGATTAAGATAGGTAACCAGTTTTGACGCGTTAGTTATAAGGAACATTTGAAGCAATTATTGCAATTGTAGCTATCTCTTTCCTTTGTATATTGTTTCGTATATTTTGTTTTACTTATAAGTGAAAATGAAAATGTGTGCAATTTACTATGAGCGTAGTGCGTAACATAGCATCCATATCTTTGGATATAAATGCAAGTGTGTTTGTTTGGCGTTCTGGATATCTGGTTTTAAAAGGTAGAGAATGATATAGGTGACTTTGTAGCAAAAATCTAATTTCTACGGAATCTATGAGAGACGAAGACGTAAATTAATAAAACTAAATAAAATAATAAAAAAAATGTTTACCTGTGTATACCCTTTCCTCCAGCCTTATATTTAGAAGCCACAGTGGCAGTGGAAGCCCTGCTTCTATTCGTCCGTCCGCTCTTTATACTTAGAATATCGTCGTAACGTCGTTTAGTTCCCGGTTTAACTAATTTCGACGGTTTCTCATTATCTTCACCATCTGTGGAAAAACAACAATTATTTATGTGAAAACATGAAAATACTATAAAAAAGACACTCAATCTACTAATAAAAGGCAGCTAAATTAATTCGAAGCAGGGTAATATGAAATATTCATTCAAATTAACACCTTATCTCATGGCAATAAGGTCCAAAGTCTATTGTAAAAAATATCTTAATACCTAACCTACCAACTTAACTCTAAAATTAACCGAATAGGTTATCCTAAAATCATTGTCTTAAATCAACATCATACCTATCTTTTTAAGTTAATAGCCAAGTTTTTACCAAAATTAAGCCTAGTTTGTACAATAGCTCAAATAAAATTACCTGTATCATCAGTATCACTATCTATATCACCACTGGGCTTGGGCTCATCATCGTCATCATCACCGAAGTCATCATCAGCTATGATCAACCTGCCATCCGGCGCTGTACGGAAGCCGCCATCTTTCTTCTTTTGCGCCTTTTCTTCGACCGCACGTTTCTTCTTTGGATCCGTAGCTAAATAAAACGAAAAAAAATATTTAAGGTAAAAAATATTTTTTAAGCCTATTGAAATTTTCGAAGAAATTTAAACAAGTAATCATGTAAAATTCACATAAAAAATCAGTTTTTAAACATTTATATTATAAGATGAAGAAGACATAGAATTATTTTATAATTAAAAAAAGATATTAACAACCTAATTTACAAAGTAACATTTGAACTACAACCACCATGTTAAGAGTTTTGGACCAAATTAATATTAGTTCAAAATTTCCTGACTTCGAGAAAAACTTAATAGAAAACTTACTCAATAGAAATGAATAGTATCAGTTTTTTTCCTTGCATATATATGAGAGAATTTAAAAATGTATCTTCCATCAAAATGTAACATACCAGTAATCTTCCTAGCAGAGGAAACATCAGCCAGATCCACGATATTCTCCGGATCATCCTGAATCCAGGCCTGGTTTCTGCCCTTTTTGGCCTTCGCTTTAGGTCTCTCATCTTCCAAGTACTCCATCTCTGAGTCCGAGTCCTTTAGAATGTCCTCCAGGGTCTTGGACGTGCCTTTCACGGCTATGTCCGTTTCAGAATCGGATTTTTGTTCTCTGTAAAGGTTTTTGGGTAAATGTAGTATGAATAAATGGTTATTTTTTATAGTAATAGTAGGAACAACTGTTGTTGCAATCCTGTATGTATGATCAAAATTTTCTGATCTCCCATGGTTGTTAAAGATTGATATTAAATATGGAGTCAATTGAAAATATCGTTATTTTTCAAAAAAAAAGTTCCTCATTATAAAGAGTCACTCAATGAATTGATATTTAAAAGTAGGAAGGCGAACTGAACTTGTTCTTCGTAATAACCAATTGATATTATAAGGACATTAATTCAAATATAACTTCAGAAGTATCATTTCAACTGTTAGCTACCACAACTTATATCCTCTTAAAAGTAAACATTCCTAGTAAACTTGGTGATCCATAATATCACCAAAATACTAAATACATACCTTCCTTCCTTCATTCTCTTCTTTCTATTATCCATCTTCCTGATATTCCTCAGTCTACGCAGCATAATTTCATCCTCTCGCGGTATTAACTTTTCTATGGTTTCCGAACCGAACTTCCTCGCCATACGAGATAGGAAATATCCGATTTCCAAACGTGAATGACGCTTGCAATCCTCCGACATTGTGGATAAAGTTTTGAACAATAGTGGTAAGCTGCCGGAGAGAACTTCTGTGGGGAGCACTTTTGTGTATACCTGTAAAAATTGTTATAAAAATTGGAAAATATTTTCTACGATATTGGAAATCCAACTTTATTCACGGCATATTGATATTTTGTTAAATATAATCATTCGCTTATAGAATTCATCATCTGTCTATTTTTCCTTAATTGAGGATTTTTTAAACAAACTCGCGAAACGAAAAACTTAATATTCATCATACATACACGATTGCCAGTGGACTATAGTCTTAAAGAGATTGTATTAGAGTTCATTATACAGATTGCTTTTTATCAATAACTTTTAACATATTCATACAATTTAATCTATAATATCTACTTCTCACTTCTACATTTATTGCACGCCAGATACATAAATTCTATTCTACACCAAACAAAAGAGCCAAACCTTCAAAAAACTCATAGCAGCAGCGACAATCTCCCTATTCCCGTTCATCATCAGCCCAGCCATTGTCTCCAACAACCCCTGGACCAGTTCCAGGCCCATTTCCTCGGAAAAGTTGTATAAAGCTGATGATAATGCTCGGATTGTGGCACCAACTATACGGGGAAGGGGTGCGGAGAGACCCGATTGTAACATGTCTACGAACGCTTGCATTCCTGGGAAGGAAAATGATGCTAAATGTTTTCAAATGCTCCTAAAAATCGTATGGGATTTATCAAAAGTATTGAAAAAGTGTCCAAAATGTTAGTTTTTAAGACCATTGAGAATATATTTAATTCTTTATGTAGTTAAAAGAAGGATGTTTAGTATTTTTTTGTTTTCTAATAAGCTTTATTATGTAAACAAAGTTGTATAGAGCTGATGATAATGCTCGGATTGTGGCACCAACTATACGCGGTAGGGGTGCGGAGAGACCCGATTGTAACATGTCTACGAAGGATTGCATGCCTGGGAACGAAAATGTTGGTAAATTTCTTATATTTTCTATGCTTTATCAAAGAAAATTACGGAGGAATGTGTCGTAAATTTTAGTTTATAAAACAATTGGCAATTTATTATTTTTTTATGTACCTAGCTAAAAAAAAGAAAGAGATGGATAGATTTTTTACGAATATTTTTGTTCTAATTACAAGGTTTACCAAAAAAATACCTATAATTTCTTATTTATACTTTACATATAAAATAATACTCATACTGATGATGCTGATGATGATGACTGATGCTTATTAGACATAATTTTGAAGATTTCATAAATATTTTTAGACGTCAAAAACAAAAAAAACCTGCCAAAGAAAACTCACCTCCATCCTGTCCCTTCAGTATATTCCCGATCGCAGTTATAACACTGAACGCACATTCCCTACACTTAGTGTTGATGTCTTTAGTGCATATAACCGATTCGGCTATAGCCGATTTGATGAGTTTACTTTCCGCGTTGAGATTCGACGACTGCATGGTAATCAAGTGTTCTATGCATCTGTAATTAATGTTGAAGTTAGAAATTTAAATCTAAAAAGGATATTAACTGCATATTATCAATATACAAAAAACAGCAAAAAGGACCAATATTCTACAAGGTGAAAATTTGTAATGAAGGGGAACATACTCGTAATACAGTTTATAGGAAACTTTAAATTAAATTGAGTAAATTGCATTCCTAAAATTTTCTTGTGTCATTCCCAGGAATGGAACCAAATAAAGTTTGTTAAAATTACAACCTACATTTTTATTGCATTAATCTTTAGAGTCCATTTTAATGATATCTCTGATACAAACTTGATAAATCAAATAAATAGAAAATCACGAGAATTATACGAAAAATTTACTATTTTCTAAAGAAAGAGTTTCCTAAGTTTTTAGCACTAACCTTAATCTAGCCGCCTTGCTGCTATCAGCCACTTTATTGAGCGACGTCATCAACAGTTTCTTTATTTTCTTATAATTCGACTTCAAAAACTCTTTACAACTATCATTATCACTTTTGAATATCTCTTCCAATATCCTGTACGCTTTTTTGTGTTCCATTTCAAGCAATTTCGCTTTGTCCTTGTAGCGTAATTCTTTTTTATCCTTACCATCTTCATTATTCTCGTCGTCCATTTTGTCTTGGTTTTCTTTTTTAGTTTTTTTATGTTTTTTCGGGTTTTCCAATACTGTTTCGCATAATGGGTATACCCATTTGTCGAACAGGTTGGCAATTTGTTCGCTACTTTGGTAGAGTACGAGTAGACGGATTATATCGAGAATCGATTCGCGTTGGAAGTGATTGTTTTCGGAGGTCTCTAGTTGTTGGAGCGCGTTTGTGAATAGCTCTTCGCGTAATGTTTGATCGCATATTGTGAGATATACCTATGAGAAAATTTGTTTTTAGATATTTGAGAGAATTTGTACACAACATTACATAGTAGAGTAATATGTAATTGTGATACAATAATTAAAAAAAAAACTTTAAAACATATTTTAAATTATGACATGATATAATTTCATTAAATTGTGGTTTTTATATCAGGAGATTAACTTAAAACTAGAGGCATTGTATAAACTCTGCCTACGCGTGTATTCAGCAGTTTCTTATAAGAACGATACAATAAACTTTGAACATTACTGCCACGAAATAAGTTTTTAATTTCCATAAATGTTTGATACAACTGAACATTTTTGACGACCTTTTAAGAGGTGATTAAATTGAAATTATAAAAAGCAATAAGCTTACCTGTATAGTCTCCAAAGCAGCTAGCCTCTGTCCCTCCGCCGTGCTCCCTTTAGCAGGCGACATATATATATTTAGTAGAATCGGCACATAATTCTTAGCAAACCTCCCCAATTCTGCCTTATCTTCATCACTATCCACAGAACACGCAATTAACTTCCTCAAAGCCGCCATTACAGACAGTCTAAACTCAGGATTATCCTTTAAAACACTCCCCAAAACTCTGGCAATCACTTTAAAACTGTCCTTAATGTCTTTAGGAGAGTTACAGAAACTGGGCAATAAGGCCCAGAATTGGTTGCACAATAGATCGTAAGTATGAGAGCCTGGAGTATCGTTTGCTTCGGCTAGTTCACGCGATTTTCGCCTACAAAAAGTGGCCAATTCTAGAATATCAGTTGCAAAGTATTTCAGGTTGGAATTGGTTATTTTTTCCTTCATCACGGGTAGTAACCAACTTCTATCCAGGTTTATTGTATCTCCGTTTCGTATGGGAATGATTTTCAATACGAATTCTGGTCCTAGGGATTTTATAGCGCATCCTGTTGCGTATTCAGCTTCTTTTTCGTTGAAAAAGTTGTGACTTTCGCGACGATCGTTGAGTTTCTTTAGTAATGGTCCGAGAGAGTTTGCTACTTTTTCATTTCCGATCTGTAAAGACATTTTAGTATTATTTGATAATACTATTTAGGTATCGTCTTGTACAGAAAACGTCAAATATTTATATTCAAATTCTACATTGCGATAGCACGTGAACAAAAGTTAAAGTGCAAGGGAGAGCACGATATTGCAAAATTATCTTACTCATATGTCCATCTCATTCATATTCTAAGAGCGATAGCATTTTATTCAACACCAAAGTGCGAGAGGGATAGCATGATAATTCATAGCGAGATAACATGATGACTATAATAGTACTATAGAAACTACTTTCCAAACTAGTGTTAAATAATTATTTTTCTTTATTTTTACGATTTAAAAGCACTTCAAAATGAATTCAACTTGAATAATAAATGAGTGAATTTAATACATTACCTCAAAACAAACAGCTATAGTTAGAATAACATGTTTGATAGCTTGGTTGAACGGATTGTCGAGACCCGTTCCGATTGTTTTAAAGATGGCGTCGATATGTGACTTGTGTTTTACCAAACATTCCTCCGAGTCTAGCGCCGGCTTCACGCAGTCCAGAAGAATTGCCTTAAATATAAAAGGAATAAAGAATGAATAATTGCTTGTGCAGTGATATTTAATTGAGATACTAACTAAAAATGTATGTAAAGTACATAGTGTTGATGTAATATGACGATCAGTTCTATGATATTATCATAAATATTAAGATTTTCAGAATCTTTTTTAGAAGGAAGCTTTTATGTCGCCTTATATGCACTTTATGTCTTTACATAATTATATTTTAAATGGGTGTGGTACAACAAATTATTAATTAAATTATATTATTATAGATTATTCATAAACACTAACACAAGTTGCCAAAAAAAAAATAGTTTTAAAGTTTGACCAAGAAAAGATATTTGCATTTTACAAATATGTTTTTACACATTTCTTATGTTCTCTATTTATTAGTACATAACCATTACATTTTATTTATTCTTTTGCTTTAAAAAAACAACTCACTTTCAGTGCGTTGGTAGAAGCTGCGTTGACTTCAGCAACGTCTGAGAGCCACAGTTCCGACACACAAATGCCGACGAACGCTGGCAGGTTTGGTACACACAAGTTTATATCGAGGCTGGGAAATAATAATAATTGTTAGTAAGACAAGCATTTTGAAGTGAAACTTCTTTAAAAATATCAAGGTCACGTCATGGAGTGACCTTGGTGATTTTGGTATCTTTGAATCTTGCCAAATAAGTTTCACTTCTGACACGTGTGCTCGACACACACGCTCTTTTTTATAACCTATTAGACTTTTATTAAGGAAAAGAAATCTATAATCTATTACAGTAAATTAAAGAAAATCATTTTAATACAACTCTTGCAGATGTTTCAGTATAGAAAGTCATTTTTTTATGTATTAAAAGATTGTTTTAAACAAGATAAAGAATTTAAATTATGTTAAATCTTTTCAATTTTTTGTCGAATATCATCAGTAGAGACAACATTTCAAATCGAAGGTAGTTTAAAAAATTACTTCACTTAGTTATGGAACTTTATATTCATAACAAATTCGTTTACAATCATACAAACAAACATTGAGTTCAAGTATCGACTATCGATGTCAAAATTGACTTAGAGTTGGACATTAAAACGCCCAAAAAAAAATTACAATCTAAAACATATACAATAAAGCTTTTCGTATAGAGTTTGGACAAAAAATTTAAAAAAGGTTCTTGAGTTTGAGTTTGAGTTGGGCTACATACCCAGCGAGACACCCGTAGCCCTGTTGCAGTACTGTAGCCCACGCCAATATCTGTCCCGTATCATTCGCAGGTGGTCTGGCCGCCATTAACGCTCTGTTCAACTGTATCGCAAGGTTTGAGGTTATGTTCGACGTTTCTTTGGGCGTTGAGAATAATGCGTGCAACGTGTGGAGGCAGCACGTTTTTATGTATATATTGTTGTGTGTCATTAGTGAGAGAATCGCTTCGCAGGTTGTCTAAAAAAGGAAAGGAATATTTATTAATACATTTTTGGTAGAGTTAAAAAAATAGGTAATGATAAGGAAGCATTGAAGTCAAATGAATAGGATGATAGAAAACTAACACTTGTTGATATAAAATATAATATAACATTTTATTTTATGAAATGATATTTTCATTTAATAAATATAACTACACATTATGTAGTGAATAATTAGCTAAACAAAACATACCTCGAAGTTGTGAAAATCCTTATTGTTTTATGAATTCTAAAACTTATTATTCAATAAGACACCCTATGAAGGTTCAATAAAGAACACTTTGAAATCAACAACAAATCAACAAAAAATTTAACACAATATTTACTACAGACGTTACATACCTTAATATTATCCTTACTGAAAGCTGGCAACACATCCCGCAGCATAGCCAGCGTGTGCAACACAGTCCTGTGTCCGGAGAGCAAGGCTTCGGGTTTGATTCCTTGGAGACAATATTCCGCTACACGGTTTGCGGCTGGGTGGAGTTTCACCTAAAAGTTATTATATTATTGTTTATATAAGTTTTACAATGAAGTGTAAAAATTTTATCTTTATCTTATATATAAAATTCCCCTGTCACAATGTTAGTTACCATACTCCTCCAAAACAGCTGGACCGATTCTCATGAAATTTTGTGTGCATATCGGGTAGGTCTGAGAATCGGCTAACATCTATTTTTCATACCCCTAAATGATGAAGAGTAAGGAAGAACAACGTTTGCTTGGGACAGCTAGTTTCTATATAAAATGATTGAATACAAACAACAAATCAAAATAGGTCACATTCTTAACTTGTATATTTAAATTGATGTAAGCAATTGCATTTTCATATTTAAATTAAATTAAGATTATAGGATTTCTTTCGTATTTATCTTTTTCTTTTTACAAATTTGTTAAATTTAAATAATAATTCTAAATTAAATAGGTTACATTGAATTCGTTTTCACTAAATAATAATTATAAAAATCTTACCTTATTCTTCTGATCTTCTGATGGAATCATAAAACAGCTGCCTCGGAGGATTGATGTAATTCCGTGTTGCGCTGCTTTTCGCACCTACAATTCAAATACATTTAGATCTCCAAAAATTGTAAAAAAGAAAACAGATACAAAAATATACAAAAATTAACCTCAAAAGGTTATTTTTTTATTTGAATTTATTGCAAAATATATAAAAGATTTTTTTTCTTATACAATACAAACCCAAATCGAATAAATTTCAAATAAATAGTTTTATAAATCGATAAATAATTAATAATGATTTTATTACTGAAAAGTATACAAACACATACCTTCGGCTTCGAATGTATAGTAAAAGCAAGCACGCAGTCAAACACTTTCATCGTCGACGAGTGTCCCCAGACCGCATACTCTTGCGCCCTCAACAAAACCGACAAACAACCTATAGCACTACGTAATAAGGTCCCGTTTTCAGAATTCGCATTCTTTTCCAATATATCCATGAATATTGCCGCAGAATCTGAGAACTGTTTACGTAATACTGCTTGTGGGACGGATTTGATGCCCATTGAAAGCAGGGATAATGTGGCTACTAGGCTTTCTTCGCTTTCTGACGATTTTAGAGTTTGCATCTGGAATAATACAGAATTGTTTTATTATGTATTTCAAGGTTTGCCGCGCGGTTATTCGCAAATGAACCAAAAGTACGTATTTTTTTAGTTAATAACATATTATGATATATATAAAGCTACACCACTGAACAGTATCAACAAAATAAGTTTAGTGGTTTTTTGCATGAATGATTAACAAACCATATATTCTTATAAATATGCATCTTTATAATATTAGTTCCTGTGAATGCTTCTTTTATTCAGAAATTAAAGCAAAATGTAGTACAATTAATTTTTAACTAAAATTATTTTTCAAACTATCAATAAAACTGATCACTACCAGCAATTTACAACATAATAATCATAGCAAAATATTTATTCAAAATTATCCAATTGATTTCTACTAACCAAAGCTGCAAAATACTCTGTAGTAGTCTCCTTGCCTCCTTGTTCTTTAATAACTTCGGTAACTGCGGCTAATACAGCTAACATTTCCTTGTGCACTGCATTGTTTGAATCAAATCTTGTTAGGAGTCTGATCAGAAAGAGTACAAATTAATAATGAGATATGATTGTATAAATATTAATAATGTATATGTTTATTATTTATTATTAGCTTCATATTTTGTGTAGGTTGGAAGTCACATACATCAAAAGTAAAAAGGTAACTGATAAAAAATATAATTTAAGTTATCTTTAATCTTATAGAGATTTGTATTTGAAATCAATTTCCAAGGAATAACTAAAAAAACAACCTAATCTAATTTTATTAGTTATTTACTAATAAATTAAAGTATCTTAACATGTAGTTAAAACTCTAAATATAGCAAATCAATATGAGAAACTGTGAGTAAACTAGAAAATAATTCTAATAAAAAGCAAACTCACTTGCTAAAACTAATATTAGAGCACTGACTCCAATCTGATGCAAACGTCTGAAATGTTTTGAACGTTCCCGACTTCTGTGAGCCAGTGTATTCTGTCTCTGTGTCATCATCGCCAGTACGCACTGACATACTTTCAAACTCTTTAGCTATAGTCAGCTCATCGTCAACTTTCTTGTTATGACCGTAGAGGGTCATATAGTCATGCTTCTGTAGCGCTTGTTGAGTTAGACCTGAGTTACCTGTTGAAGTTTGAGTAGTAAATTGTAATACTAGAGTATGATTGTCATTTGTATTTTGATTTATTGATGATACAGGTTTAAATTTTAAAATATTACTTTTGGCTGGTAAGTATTCAATTGAAATTATATCAGGCTTGAATTGTATATAAAGGAATTTTGCTAATAATTTGTAAAATATGTAAAAAAACGTTAGAAGATAAGTCTGTAAGCACAAAGTCATTGATAGATTTACTGCAACTAAAAGCACAGGAAGCTAATACAACCCTGAATAGAACAACTAGGAAAACTAAGTACAATTTTTTTAAAGCTACAGCTGTTTACTATGATTATTTTTTACTCACTAAGGTTCTCCTGGAAGAACCGGGATTTTGCCATTTCCCGGTATTTCTGGGTTTTCGGGTTTGAATTCGATGACTGACCCTTCTGCCATCTTTTCCCCTTTGAGGAACCTTTTATTTTGGATCTGAATTTACCCATGGTTTTTATTTCATACCATTTAAATATCAAAATATTAACACACACTTCACACGTGGTTTTGGTTATATTCAACGAACTGAAGTTAGCTGATATCGTCACATGTTTGTCAAATGTCAATGCCAAAAACCAGGCATGCCAACATTACTAAAAATAAAATAGCCTAGGAGCCGGCTGACATTTTAGATACTTAATTTGTAGAAACATAAACTAATTATTGTTAAATTAATAATTACCAATACTAATTAGAAGAATCGAGGAAAACAGACAAAAGAGTGTTATATTTACTATTAATTACCTAAAAAATTCTTCGTATAATTAGAATTGCTTATGAACATAAATCATTATTGACGTACCTACCGTAACGGAACGTCATTAGAATTTTTTATCATAAATTTTTCTTCATTCATCTAACATTCTTGTTTCATTGACGTTCCCCTTGTTTGTAAATAATAACCGCTGAAAATAGTACGCAATGTGAAATGCACGCATTCCTCAGCTCAGTGAACATTACGTAAACTTTGCTATTACACCGTATTCGTATTAAACTGTGTTAATGTAAACCTAACCTATCGATCTGTGATTTGTGAATATTTTTTGTTTTATTTAGGAAATGTGATTGAATAATGCCGCCCTTTAGAAGGAAGAAAGCTTCTAAATCATTTCCTGTGAAAGTGTGTACATTAGACGCTGAATTGGAGTTTAATTTAGAGGTAATTTGTTAAATAAATCGAATGAGTTTGTATAGTGTTTTTAAGGTTCAAATTGGGGATCTGTTAACATGCATAATTATCACAATAAGCTTGTGTTTTGTGAGTCATTCAGTGACCCTCAGGTCAACTGCTATAAATTTGCACATAACTTTACACTAGTCATGATAAAAATGTAACATTATTCTTTGAATTTATATGTGTACATTTTTAAATGTTTATATAAATAGTAAACCAGTTATAAATTTTTTATGTATTGTATTTATTTTTAATGTTTGAAAATGAGTAGTCTGTCTGTAATCTGGTTTATTATATTTCTATTGTATAGTCATTAAAAATACTTTTACTCCATATAAATATGTACACAGTTACACATATATTATCAAAAAAAAAAATTGAATATTTTTTTATATAAATTTTTAAACTGATAATAATGTACCTGAAACATTGACCATTTAATCAACATATTATCTAAAAATATGTGAATTTTTAAAGTTTGATGAATGTATTTTTTTAATTTAGAATCGAAAAGCCTGTAATTATCAGTTTTCATAATACATTTTTAGTGTCTTTTTAATAATTCAGCACAATCGTTTTACTATTTTTCTTGTTTCAACCTATTTTAAACAAAGTCCCGCCTTATTGAATGTGTTTTTAATATTTTTAATTAAAAAATGATATTGCATTATGTTACAGTGGCGGGCAACAGGGAGAGATCTATTTGACTTGGTGTGTAGAACAATAGGGTTGAGGGAAACATGGTTCTTTGGCTTGCAGTTCGAAGACACAAAGCACTTTATCAGTTGGCTGAAGTTGGATAAGAGAGGTAATTTTGGAATAAATTTACACATTTAATTCGCTATTTTCATTGTCAATCATGTTTATTTATGTATAAGTAGATGACACATGCAAAATAAAGTTTTTGTAACATTTGTCATTGTTGCTCTGCCCCTGATGTTTGTAATATAAATGATTAGTTGGTAAATGGTTTGTCATCTATCTATATATATAAAAATGAAACCCGTTTCGCGTTGTCACGGCATCACGTGTGAACGGCTGAACCGATTTCGATAATTCTTTTTTTATTATATTCCTTGCAGTACGAGGATGGTTCTTATGTAGAGAAAACGTAAATATGTACCACGGGCGAAGCCGGGGCGGACCGCTAGTCCCTAAAAAATGGCCTATCCAACACAATAATATTTTTTCAATTCAAACCTAAGAGATAACACATTCAACTAAACTAATAAATTCATCATCTTTTAAATATTGGAATAGATGTTTAGAATGTGATTAAAAACATACTGAAATAATTTAACATATTCGTCAGCTTTATAATATCAGTATAGAGTCTATACTGATATTATAAAGCTGACTATAGTCACTATAGACTATATAGATGACCCATTTATAATGTGACAAGCTTACCGACCGCGGCTTCGCCCGCTTTGTCTAAAACCTAATAAATTATGTACTAAAACCTTCCTCTTGAATCACTCTATCTATTAAAAAAAACCGCATCAAAATCCGTTGCGTAGTTTTAAAGATTTAAGCATACAAAGGGACATAGGGACAGAGAAAGCGACTTTGTTTTATATTTATATATAATGTGCTTAATAAACTAATTGACACAACAAAAATTCTCTATACATTGTACCATCCTACTATCCCACTAATATTATAAATGCGAAAAAAATACTAAATAATAATTTAGTATGTAGGTATCTGAAGAACCATAACAAAACATAGGCTA
>CAJQZM010033881.1:21859-36356 GCA_907164665.1 Colias nastes
GTATTAATAAATATTCCTTTCCTTTTTTAGACAACCTGCGAAGCGATCCTCTCGCTAATGACACACAACAACATTTACATTAAAACCTGCTGCCTCCACACATTGCACGCATTATTCTCAACGCCCAAAGATTCGTCGAACATAACCTCAAACCTTGCGATACAGTTGAACAGAGCGTTAATGGCGGCTAGACCACCTGCAAATGATACGGGGCAGATATTGGCGTGGGCTACAGTACTGCAACAGGGCTACGGGTGTCTTGCTGGGTATGTAGCCCAACTCAAACTCAAACTCAAGAATTTTTTTAATAGTTTTTGTCCTAACTCGATACGAAAAGCTTATGTTTGTAAATGTTTTAGATTGTAATTTTTTTTTGGGCGTTTTAATGTCCAACTCAAACTCAATTTTGACATCGATAGTCGATACTTGAACTCAATGTTTGTTTGTATGATTGTAAACTACTTTGTTATGAATATAAAGTTTCATAACTAAGTGAAGTAATTTTTTAAACTACCTTCAATTTGAAATTTTGTGTCTACTGATGATAATCGACAAAAATTTCAAAAGATTTAACATAATTTAAATTCTTTATCTTGTTTAAAACAATCTTTTTATACATAAACTAACGTATCTGCAAGAATTGTATTAAAATGATTTTTTTTTAATTTACTGTAATAGATTATAGATTTCTTTTCCTTAATAAAAATCTAATAGGTTGTAAAAAAAGAGCGTGTGTGTCGAGCACACGTGTCAGAAGTGAAACTTCTTTGGCAAGTATCAAAGATACCAAAATCACCAAAGTCGCTCCATGACGTGACCTTGATATTTTACTCTCAACGCGCCTAAATAAGTTTCACTTCAAAATACTTGTCTTACTAACAATTATTATTTATTTCTAGCCTTGATATAAACTTGTGCATACCAAACCTGCCAGCGTTCGTCGGCATTTGTGTGTCGGAACTGTGGCTCTCAGACGTTGCTGAAGTCAACGCAGCTTCTACCAACGCACTGAAAGTGAGTTGTTTTGAACAAATTATAAAATTGCATTTAAATGTGTAAAGAAAAATCGATATATTTAAAAGAAATTCGTGATAGTTACACTATTTGTAACTCAAGAATAACTGAACTGACTTTAATGATTTTTGATTATTTGGATTCGCTCCGCTAGGATTAGGGTAATAACTGATAAAATTCGGAAAAAAATTGTAATGCTCTTAACAAAAAATAAAAATGTGTACACATTCCTCGCTATACATCCTCACACATTATTGGTGGAAAAGCACCCTTATACTGAGACTGTATTTCTAACAAAAATTTTATATTAATGGCAAAATGAAGCTTCCAAAAAGGAAGATTCTATTCTCAAAAGCAATCTTAATATGATCATGATATTTAAAAAAATGTCACTCTACATAGATATAATTAACGCTAAGTCAATCCTATTCTAAGTTGAATCACTTTATACATACATTTTATATACTTAAATACTTAATTTAACATCAATATTTAAGCCATTATTATATTTAAGGCAATTCTTCTGGACTGCGTGAAGCCGGCGCTAGACTCGGAGGAATGTTTGGTAAAACACAAGTCACATATCGACGCCATCTTTAAAACGATTGGAACGGGACTCGACAACCCGTTCAACCAGGCGATCAAACATGTTATTCTTACTATAGCTGTTTGTTTTGAGGTAATGTATTAAATTCATTTTTTTATTTAACTTGAATTCGTTTGAGAAGTGCTTTTAAATCGTAAAAATAAAGAAAAATAATTATTTAACACTAGTTTGGAAAGTAGTTTCTACACTACTGTTATAGTCATCATGTTATCTCGCTATGAATTCTCATGCTATCCCTTTCGCACTTTGGTGTTATTTAGAATGCTATCGCTCTTAGAATATGAGTGAGATGGACATATGAGTAAGATAATTTTGCAATATCGTGCTCTCCCTTGCACTTTAACTTTTGCTCACGTGCTATCGCAATGTAGAATTTGAATATAAATATTTGACGTTTTCTGTACAAGACGATACCTAAATAGTATTATCAAATAATACTAAAATGTCTTTACAGATCGGAAACGAAAAAGTGGCAAACTCTCTCGGACCATTACTAAAGAAACTGAACGATCGCCGCGAAAGTCACAACTTTTTCAACGAAAAAGAAGCTGAATACGC
Organism: Colias nastes; assembly: GCA_907164665.1. Taxonomy (NCBI): domain Eukaryota; kingdom Metazoa; phylum Arthropoda; class Insecta; order Lepidoptera; family Pieridae; genus Colias; species Colias nastes. The sequence continues at coordinate 24,039 of CAJQZM010033881.1, forward strand.
AACAGGATGCGCTATAAAATCCCTAGGACCAGAATTCGTATTGAAAATCATTCCCATACGAAACGGAGAGACAATAAACCTGGATAGAAGTTGGTTACTACCCGTTATGAAAGAAAAAATAACCAATTCCAACCTGAAATACTTCGCAACTGATATTCTAGAATTGGCCACTTTTTGTAGGCGAAAATCCCGTGAACTAGCCGAAGCAAATGATACTCCAGGCTCTCATACTTACGATCTATTGTGCAACCAATTCTGGGCCTTATTGCCCAGTTTCTGTAATTCTCCTAAAGACATTAAGGACAGTTTTAAAGTGATTGCCAGAGTTTTGGGGAGTGTTTTAAAGGATAATCCTGAGTTTAGACTGTCAGTAATGGCGGCTTTGAGGAAATTAATAGCATGTTCGGTGGATAGTGATGAAGATAAGGCAGAATTGGGGAGGTTTGCTAAGAATTATGTGCCGATTCTACTTAATATTTATATGTCGCCTGCTAAAGGGAGTACCGCGGAGGGACAGAGGCTAGCTGCATTGGAGACTATACAGGTAAGCTTATAAAAATGATGGTTTTTCATAGGATCAAATGTTTTATTCTAGATTTTTCCTTATTTCATGACAGTATGAAAGCATTGTGTTAATCGGCTAAAAAATAATAGTCATTCAGACTGTATGTAATTTAACTTATACTTATTCTGAACTAATCTTTTGATCAGAAATCACTTTTTTTATGAACCTTTATGACAATTATTTCACGTTCGTATACAAGTATTTGATAGATGGCTTTTATTCATCGCATAAAATCTTTTAGTTAATGTTAATACACATTCTCTTCACATAAATAAATACAAATACACTTTCTCACGCTTATAGGTATACCTCACAATATGCGATCAATCATTACGCGAAGAGCTATTCACAAACGCGCTCCAACAACTAGAGACCTCCGAAAACAATCACTTCCAACGCGAATCGATTCTCGATATAATCCGTCTGCTCTTACTCTACCAAAGTAGCGAACAAATTGCTAACCTTTTCGACAACTGGGTATACCCATTATGCGAAACAGTTCTTGAAAACCCGAAAAAACACAAAAAAACTAAAAAAGAAAACCAAGACAAAATGGACGATGAGAATAATGAAGATGGTAAAGATAAAAAAGAATTACGTTACAAGGACAAAGCGAAATTGCTTGAAATGGAACATAAGAAGGCATATAGGATATTGGAAGAGATATTCAAAAGTGATAATGATAGTTGTATAGAGTTTTTGAAGTCGAATTATAAGAAAATAAAGAAATTGTTAATGACGTCGCTCAATAAAGTGGCTGATAGCAGCAAGGCGGCTAGATTAAGGTTAGTATAACATATGAAATTTAGGATCAAAAAATAATTTTTGATTGGCCATATGTTAAGTTATATAATCATTTCAATGTGGAAAACTTTGTGTGTTAAATTATATCAAACTAATTATTCTCAATTTCTATAGTTTAATATTATTTTAACAACTTCAATTCAATATGCAGATCCAATAAAAAAGTTTTGAAGAATGTTTACATATATTTTTTTAGTGAAACTTCTTTAGCGCGTTGAGAGTAAAATTTCAATGATGCGTCATGGCAATACCGTCACGTCATGGAGTAAGGCGACGATTTTGGTATCATTTATGTATTCAATAAGACTTCTTCTAGAAGTATCTTTGAATCTTGCCAAAAAAGTTTCACTTCTGACACGTGTGGTCGGCCACACCCTCTTTTTTAGATTTTTGTGTATATTCTATTTCTAATAATTAATAACCTATAAAGGATGAAAAACTCATAGCAAGAAATATAACGTGAATCTATAAAGATTCACGTTATATTTCTATCATTAACATTAATTACAGATGCATAGAACACTTAATAACAATGCAATCGTCGAATCTCAACGCGGAAAGTAAACTCATCAAATCGGCTATAGCCGAATCGGTTATATGCACCAAAGACATCAACACTAAGTGTAGGGAATGTGCGTTTAGTGTTATAACCGCGATCGGGAATATACTGAAGGGACAAGATGGAGGTGAGTTTTCTTTGGCAGGTCTTTTTTTTTTGTTTTTGACATCTAAAATGTTCATGAAATCTTCAAAATTTTGTCTAATAAGCATCAGTGTGTATTGAGATCATATGAGTATCATCTTGTAAGTAAGGTATTCATTATAATTTAAAGATATAATAAGGTAAAACTTGTAATTTAAAGAAATTATAGTAACAACTAATTATATCTCAATATTTGATTACATCATAAAACTTATTAGAAAAGTGACATACGTATATGTATAATCTATCCATCTCTTTCTTTTTTTTTTAGCTACGTACATTAAAAATCTAATACATAAATAGCAATTTTTTTTAAAACTAATATTAACGACGCATTCCTTCTTAATTTTCTTTGATAAAGCATAGAAAATATAAGAAATTTACCAGCATTTTCGTTCGCAGGCATGCAAGCGTTCGTAGACATGTTACAATCAGGTCTCTCCGCACCCCTACCCCGTATAGTTGGTGCCACAATCCGAGCGTTATCATCAGCTTTATACAACTTCTCTGAGGAGATGGGCCTGGAACTGGTCCAGGGGCTGCTGGAGACGATGGCTGGAATGATGATGAACGGGAATAGGGAGATTGTGGCTGCTGCTATGAGCTTTTTGAAGGTTTGGGTCTTTTTCGTTTGGCATGCAAATCATTATTCTAAGATAAAAAAATATAATTTTAAGAATTATATGAAAAGACGGATTGCTAAAAACGCTCTTTCAGCCAGTACTTATAATATTTTCAAGACTAGTATTAAACACGTGGTAATCCTATGTACAGGGTTACTTGTAAAACACCAGCAACTTCGCAGGACAAGATAGCTAACATCATAAGTAACAACATTTGTTCTACGACGAGTAACAACATTTGTTAGTAATTGCTTTCATGCAAATCTAACTTGGAGGAACTTCACACCTCATTCATCTTATTAAAAAAAATCTATCTGTACTTCAAACTACAGTTAAATCGGTTAATAATTTCCGGTAAAAACCAACAAACATTCCACGACTTTATTGTTTTCCCTTTACACGAAATTTATTTTTCTCTACCAATTCAAGAACTATTAAAATAATATTTTGTCCAGGTATACACAAAAGTACTTCCCACAGAAGTTCTCTCTGGCAGCTTACCGCTATTATTCAAAACTTTATCCACAATGTCGGAGGATTGCAAGCGACATTCGCGTTTGGAAATCGGATATTTCCTATCTCGTATGGCGAGGAAGTTCGGTTCGGAAACCATTGAGAAGCTTATACCGAGGGAGGATGAAATTATGTTGCGTAGACTTAGGAATATAAGGAAAATGGATAATCGCAAGAAGAGGATGAAGGAAGGAAGGTATGTATTTAGTAACCTGGCGCTATTATGGGTCTGGGTTTTAAGAGTACAAAAGTTTTTGATGCTAACAGTTGAAATCGTACTTCTGAAGTTATAATTAAAAAAAAAACTGTCGTCTTAATATCGATTGGTTATTATATTGACTCATAGTTCGTCTGCCTACTTTTAAATACCCTTAATAATCACGAATGTGATTTTGATTATGTTTGATAATGGCTATATTATCTTGAATTAACTTCATATTTCAAAAAATGCCTACCATTTAACAACCATATAAGAACTAGAAAAAGTCGATCAAAGGATAACAAGCATAGTTTTTCCCATTAATGAACACTTTTCTAACAAATAAAAATAAACATTTATTCATACTACATTTACCAAAAAACCTTTACAGAGAACAAGAATCCGATTCTGAAACGGACATAGCCGTGAAAGGCACGTCCAAGACCCTAGAGGACATTCTAAAGGACTCGGACTCAGAGATGGAGTACTTGGACGAGGAGAGACCTAAAGCGAAGGCCAAGAAGGGCAGAAACCAGGCCTGGATTCAAGATGATCCGGAGAATATTGTAGATCTGGCTGATGTTTCTTCCGCTAGGAAGATTACTGGTATGTTACATTTTAAGTGACTTCATGTCTTAATGAGAATAAATGTTTTTAAACCTTATGTTACATTATGATGGTAGATAATTTTTAAATTCTCTATTAAAGGAATATAACTGATACAGTTTGTTTCTATTGAGTAAGCTTTTCTCAAGTGAAGAAGTTTTGAACTAACATTAATTTGGACCAAAATTCTCAACATGTTGATGGTATTTCAAATGTATGTTTGTAAATTTTACCTAATTAGGTCAATAGTTGCCATTCTGGACTGAAAAATAAATGCCCATCTACTTCATCACTAATAAATGTTAAAAAAGCGAAAAAAATCTTTATGTCAAGAAATAATGGTCTATAAAATATTGTTGCTTTTCATCGAAATAACAGAATATCAGTGTTACATAAATACAAAAATCAGACAACATGTTCACAAAATATCAGATTCGACTTTTTTTTCCAACTTATTCTAAATTTTTCGTTTTATTTAGCTACGGATCCAAAGAAGAAACGTGCGGTCGAAGAAAAGGCGCAAAAGAAGAAAGATGGCGGCTTCCGTACCGCACCGGATGGCAGGTTGATCATAGCTGATGATGACTTCGGTGATGATGACGATGATGAGCCCAAGCCCAGTGGTGATATAGATAGTGATACTGATGATACAGGTAATTTTATTATCTCGTTATTATCTATTTTACTAACTAGGATTAATTTGCGCAAAACTTGGCTATTAATTTAGAAAGATATATCATGTTGATATAAGACAATGATTTTAATGTACATAACTTATTCGGTTAATTTTAAAGTTAGTTGGTAGGTTTACCTGATATTTTTTATAATACACTTTGGACCTTATTGCCACGAGATAAGGTGTTAATTTGAATGAATATTTCATATTAACCTGCTTCGACTTAATTTAGCTGCCTTTTAATAGAAGATTGAGTGTCTTTTTTATAGTATTTTCATGTTTACACATAAATAATTGTTGTTTTTCCACAGATGGTGAAGATAATGAGAAACCGTCGAAATTAGTTAAACCGGGAACTAAACGACGTTACGACGATATTCTAAGTATAAAGAGCGGACGGACGAATAGAAGTAGGGCTTCCACTGCCACTGTGGCTTCTAAATATAAGGCTGGAGGAAAGGGTATACACAGGTAAAATAAAATATTATAAATGACACTAGTTGTCTCAGCAAACGTTTTTCTGCCGACTGCCTTACTGAAACACCTCACTGATTTGTATCTCCAGACATATCATAAAATCACTTCGTTACGACGTAACAGAAAGGCAAACAAATAAATTATCACACTTGCATTTATAAGTGTGTTTTTTATTTTAAAGAAGTAAACGTTAAAGCAAAATACACCTTAATGTCATTCACTAAAGGTTGAAATTTCCTCGACTGACTTCTATAATCTATTATTTAAAGGTTGTAATTATCACCAATGTATAATGTAATCTATCGACGATTCAAAAGTGCTTCTAGAAGAAGTCTAATTGAATAAATAAATGTTTGAGTTTATTATTTCTTCCAGACCTCTCGGTTCAGCAGCATCTGTAACATCTGTAGGAACAGACTATCGCTCTAAGAAAGCGAAGGGTGATATTAAAAAGAAGGGAAAACCGGAGCCGTACGCGTATCTACCGCTGTCGAGGAAGAATCTTAATAAGAGGTATATTCTAATATATATAAATCTCGTGTCACAATGTTTGTCCTCAATGGACTCCTAAACCACTTAACCGATTATAATAAAATTCGCACACCATGTGCAGTTCGATCCAACTTGAGAGATAGGATAGTTTAAACATGTAGGTACCACGGGCGAAGCCGGGGCGGACCGCTAGTTTATTTTAATTTTAAATGTTTTACACTTGAAAAGTAACTATATACTTTATGTAAGGTATTGGTATCATTTTGCTAATTTTAACAAGTTAGAACCTCTTCCCCGGGATCACGGGTGGCCGAGTTGGTCAAGGCGTCGCCCCGGAATGGCGGAAAGACGCGGGTTCGAATCCCGCGCAGTGATCAATATTTTTCTATTATTTAAAATTTTATATTTATAAAGCAATTGAATGCCATAAAAACAAAAAAACGAATTCAAGTTAGAACTGGTTTTTGGAGTTTAGTAGACTAGATGTATTTTAAATATCTATTAAACTAAAATTAAATTGTCGATATTTCACTGAAAATATTTCTTATATCAATGTCTGTGAAAGGATTTTAAAGTTTTAATTAAAATGTAAAAAAATCGTACAAACAAGATTATTTCAACTATTGTATTGTATTTTTTTTTATATTTGTTACATTGTTTATGTTTCTTTATTTACAGGAAAAAGGCTGTTACAACGAAACAATTCAAAGGCATAGTGAAGTCGAAGACAAAAGGAGTTAAAATAAAGCCGAATAAAAAATAATATTGATTAAGTTATTTAAGTTTGTTATATTTTAAGGTTTTGTAGAAGAAATATTCTAATAATATCCTGGTCATAAACAATATACTGTTAAAATAAAGCTTTCGTAATAATTCATGTTGATTTTATTAACTGTTATAAAAAGTAAGTTACTAATTATTGAAATATGGTAATATAAAAAGCTTCACTTTTTATTCATACGATTTGATTCTTCTATAACTTTTTTGCTGCTTTATATAGCTTATAATAGGTATAGTACGATTCAAACTTAATGGCGGCTCGGAAGTTAGGTGCGGGTGCGCACAGGTCCCTTAACGTCCCGCTAATATCTAAAATTGTTTTCTGCGCATCGGATCGTACGATGTTCCGAGCCGCCATTAAGTTTGAATCGTACTATAATTAAAAAGTTGTCATATTCATCCTGTGCTGTTATGTTGACCATAAATGTATTCAGAGAATATATTTATTAATAAATAAAAAATCGAATCAATTTGTTGTTTTATTTTATCCTTAACCCTTGATATATGTACGTATTTTTTTTTAAATCTATACTAATATTATAAAGCTGAAGAGTTTGTTTGTTTGTTTGTTTGTTTGAACGCGCTAATCTCGGGAACTACTGGTCCGATTTGAAAAATTCTTTCGGTGTTAGATAGCCCATTTATCGAGGAAGGTTATAGGCTATATATCATCACGCTACGACCAACAGGGGTGGAGCCACGGGTGTGAAACCGCGCGGAGCAGCTAGTCAACTAATATACCTGTAGTTAGTTATATATCTTTTTACGGTCTGTCTTTTCGTCCTTCTGTGTTTTTATTTATGAAAACAGCTAGGTACACCAATTTTAATGTAAACATTTAGCCTACAGTATTCAGGAATATATGGACGATAAAAACCCATGGAGGGTTGTCGCGTAAAAACCACAGGACAGTTCTTTGGCATATTATGATATATTATGTACTTATTTAGATATAAGTTACATATTATGTAATATCGACATGATTTTAAAAGAGCAACTATGGAGTTTCTTGCCGGTTCTTCTCCATAGATACTGCTTTCCGAATCGGTGGTAAATGTTAAAAATGTAATGTAATGACGATTCGAAAGTGCTACTAAATATAAATGTTTGAGTTTGAGTTTTATATATGATATTAGAATATTCCAGAAATATTCCGGTTTCATCGCGTAAATAGAAGCGCGATGACACATCAAACGGTTGATCATCACTTTCAAGTCATCATCATGAATTGAGTTTGAATGAGCAAGACTACGATCGGATACTCTATGCCTAGGACCTCTATTAAAACGCTTACAGGCTACTGAATACTCAAACTCAAACATTTATTTATTCAATTAGACTTCTTATTAAAGCACTTTTGAATCGTCAACATTTTTTTACATTTACCACCGATAGGAAGCCCCTTTTCGTTAATTCTATGAGTTACCAAGTATTATAATCGTAGACATAGAATACTATCTCTGTCTAAGATTATAATCAAAACTTCCCCGTTATATTTATGCTTAGATCATTACATAATGATCTAAGTATTTATGTCACAACTAACAATATATCACCATAAAATAAACCAATAAGTTAAAATAACACATCATAATAAAGACCCGTTAAGGAAGGCCTCAGGGCAATAATTATATGTATTGATATGATGAGTAATCCTAATTCAACAATAAAAAATAACGGACTTATCGAGATTCTCATTCTTAATTGATGAAAAAAGTAGGTAGGTAAGTATATATATTATTGTATTAGTATTGAATGAATTTAAATTCAGCGAGTCATACAAAATCTTTAAAATCCAGTTTCGTATACAGTAACGTAAACTTGTTGAAATCAGCATATAGCCAATTACAAACTTAATGCCTCGGGCTAACACTAATCGCGATCTAGGTCAATACGAAGATTGATGGCAAGTCAAATTGCAATACATATCATAATAGGTACATCAAAACAACGTTTTCAATAACGCATTAGTTATCTGAGTATAGTTCTCATATTCACATACACTACACATACCTACACTTTAATACGAATTGTGACGCGCGGTTTCATTCGCGGGCAATACATGTATCTGTAATACAATAGTGTTAAGTATTATGGCAGAAACATAGAACACATCACTGCAAAGTATCGTAAAAATCCGCTCAATAGTTTTTACGGGAAAGAGCAACAACCAACAAGCAACCAGCAAAAACCAATATCCATACATTCTAAATTTCCCCCATAATAATATCTGTGATAATATTAACTATTAAGGATAGGATAACGAGATTCAGTTACAACCAATGAAAGATTAAGGAATGGTATACAATCACATAATATTATGACCGCCAAGTGATCCGGATGTAGCTACTATACTTATTTTAAATGGCAAAGCCGGTAGCCCTAGATCGTCTTGAACCGGCACTTTTTGTTTGTTGTATAGTTGAACAATATACCAAGGATTAGTTACCTAGCATATGTTTACGTATAATATTGTAGACAACAAAATTTAATTACTTAGATAAAAATTCTTTTTAACTAATTAAATTTTGCTTCTGCTAGGTACGACAACAGTAATATTATGTTACTTTCAATATAAATATCTACCTACCAACTTAGTAACTTAACTTTAACTTTCGAGGAATCTTCTGTTGCTCTAACGGCTAACCACTATAATAATATATCCTCTTAATAAGAATTATTATATACTAGCTGTTGCTAGCAGCTTCGCCCGCGAGATCAAAATAAATGTTCATGGTATAAACTTTTATTCCCCATTCATTTTATTGCATTTTTAGAGGATGCCTACTGGCCTACATCATAAGCTCACACGATTAGCACGTTACAGGAAGCCCCTTTTCGTTAATACCTACTAAAGTGACGTCCCCTTGTAGGCTGTAGGACAGAAATTTCACATCTATTTTACAGTTCACTGATCGATTGTCTTTAGGGACAAGCATGTATCACTGATCAGCCTTCTGTGCTCTACCAGACTGAACCCCGGGCTCCTTGTTTCTACGCTCACACTAACCACTGTTCCAATAAACTGGTCAAATGACTATCCACTTACAAAAATAAAATTTTAACTATAGTAACTAACTAGGTATCCAAAACCGATTCATAAGTTTTATGGGAAATAAAATTATATGTATTCATAACTATTCTGTACCTAACTACGTAAAGGCAGTATCAAATAAGATCAAATGTAAACTTTGAACTTTGTATGTGTTATGATGAATAATATTTGCATTTGAAAGATACAGAACTATTTTAGAAACACAATCAGCAGATGTTGTCTTGAATGTCTTACAGGATTACATCTATTTTTCTACCTACTAACTTCAATAATACTTACGTAAAGTGGGACAATTGCTTACCTAATCATATTGGATGCCAATGAGGAAAAAAAAATATTCATGGATTATTCTGTCTCATTTTTTAATTCGGAATTATTTTTTAATGATTGAATTTGTGTTTTAAATAAAATGTTAAATGCATTAAAATCGCATTGTATTGACAATAGATTAAAATATATTCTATACTTAATTTTTATAGAATACTAGCTGTGCCCCGCGGTTTTACCCACATTGCTCCGCTCCTGTTGGTCTCAGCGTGATAAAAATGTAGTCTTCCTCGATAAATGGGCTATCTAACACCGAAAGAACTTTCAAATCGGACCAGTAGTTCCTTAGATTAGCGCGTTCAAAAAACAAACTCTTCAGCTTTATAATATTTTAAAATAATATTATCAATATGTATAGATAGAGTATTTCTATAGTTTATATGTGTTATAATCTACAGCCTACAAGTCTCATATATAAATAAAAAAATCGGTGCCGTGCGTATTCAGTTATTTTGGTACATAAGCTACATCATCGCCAAGTATCATCAAATTCCGTTCAGTAGTTTTCTCGTGAAAGAGGAACACACATACATACATCCTCACAATCTTTCACGTCCATGGAACGTTTTCTAGGCTTAAAAATATTTATTTTTACCCAACTGTGCCAGATAGAGAGTTATGTTTTTCAAGCGTATGTATGAATGTCTATTTTTTGGCACGCTCTGTGGCATCAACGTTGAAATTTGTTACACATAACATGAATTATTTTTAAAAAGAAAACCTTCCAGAATTCAATGTGTTTCTCCTCTTAGAATAAATTTTCTCCTTTTTGATGAAATGTTTGTATTAAGTAGGTAGATGATTCTTATGCATGCAAAAGACACTCCTACTCATATTACCAACATGCTTGATGAATATTATTGTTGTACGCTAAGTACATACCTAGAGGTATATAATTAAGTATGTATCTGCACATTTATTGATATTGGTAAGTTAAATTGAAGTGTCGATCTATTTATTTGTTAAACATCGTGTTTAACAAGTACCTACGCATTCATGGATAACAGTTTTAGGATTCTAGACCAACATTTTTTTAATGTCTTTTGGCAATATCTGGAATGAAGTCGTAGATAAAAGTACGATCTTTTTCATTTCAATCTCGTAGTGTGGACTACAAGTACCAAACATAAATAAAATAATGCATTGACGAAATATTGCATTGTTTTTTTACAAAAATATTAAATCGCCTTCAAATGGTCAGAACTGCACAAAATTTAAAAAGGACCAACCGGAAGTTTCAAATAAAAAAAATCATCAAAATCAGTTCACTCAGTCGGAAGCTCTGAGCCCTGAGGTAAGAAACCCAAAAGAAATACAGTCTAGTTCTAGTAGTCAGTATACTTTTCCGATCCTCTGAGGGAACCTCCTACTCTCCCTCCTCCTAGTCACCTTCACCTTCGCAGGACTTAACTGCAGTTGAATTTTTATATGAAAAGCATTTTCTGGTTAATAGCCTAATTACTTAATTAGTAATTAGATAGAATCAGATCTCACAATAATAATTCGTGGGAGTCGAACCCACCTTGAAGTTGTGCGGTCCATAGAGCTTGCAACATCGAGCTTTTTCATGTCATTAAATTAAAATGTTATCAAAATCTTTCAGCTTTGTAAGTTGTTAACGGTTGCTAGATTTTAAACTAACTGTTATAAATGCTATTATTTACTTGTTAATTGTGTATGTATACTATCAGAAAATATTTATTAGAGACAGACGAAAAAAACTGTTTTTCATTTGAATTAGGACACAGCTAATTGACTCCAGAAAAGTAAAGCGAAAAATATATCTGCTGCGTATATCTTGCAACTAAGTTAGATAGGGCAAAAAAAAAATGAATTGATAAACGCAATATCAGTTCAGCAGTTATGTTGTACATGCGAACATACAGAAGAAAATAAAGTGAGTGTATAAATAGATTATGTAAAAATTATATTTCGATTAACAACAAATGAGGGAAAATACCACTATAAGCGTCCATCTTTTTTAATTTCCTAGTAAAAATTGTATCATTCTGAGCTCAGTAATTCAGTACTAAAATATGTATTGAAAATTATAAAATCCTTTTGCACAATCATGTATGAAGTGTGTTGTAACTGAGTATTGGTTCCAAGAAATCGGATACGCGACCAACTTCGCTAACAAACACTGTGTAAACAACTTTCACAAAACAGTGGGAAATTTTTAACAATGTCAAATCCATTAAAGGTTTTCATTAATTAAAACAATTTGGTTACTGAGGTATTTTCAAAAGGAGGCAATTTACTATTATGGATAAACTTAATTTTAATAATATTTATATTTTTACATGGAAATTTTCATCACATTAAACATTAATCCTAGGCCATTTTCTCAGTATTCATTTCAGTATCAACAATGAGTTCTGTCATATCGAAAAAATACAACCATTCTGCATTATCTATTTCATAATTGTTCGTCGACGCGCCGACATCGGCCGGCGGGCCGATTTAAAAAATCTTATAAATAATATACAAAATAATAC
>CAJQZM010033883.1:0-10223 GCA_907164665.1 Colias nastes
TGACAGTAGTACCCACCTCAACGCTTCGCTTATGAGGCGTGCAATATCAGTCGCTATCACAGTCAATACACGCAACATCAGATGCAAGAGTCGAAGAATTTATTCTTTTGTACATACTTAAATTTAATTTGCACAACATGTCGCTGGATGGCTGGAAATCGATACATGATGGCTGGAAATCGATGGATGAGTGCATTATGAATAAAAAAAAAGTTTAAGGCTCGTTCAAATCTGTAGATTGTTATTGTTTTTTTTATATCAACAAATAAAATTAATCGGAATAATTTTTTTCCATGTTATTCTAATATTTGAAAAGATCGTATATTTTGCGTAAGATTAGGAATTTACGATCGTACATCGTACCAAAGCCAAAAAGGTCGTATATATACGATTTAAATAGTACGGTTGGCAACACTGCATAGCATGCCTTCAAGCCACACCTCCGTGCCCGTCGGAGTGGGGAGCGTGAGGTTTTTTTCGTTACGGAATTTCTCGATTCGGTCCCCGCGCTCAAGGCCCGCGATAGAAGCTATGCAATAGCTTAATAAATTAATAAATACATTTAAAACAACAATAAAACCGACTTCAAACCAATAGGCAACCAACAACGAAAAAAAAATTATAGGCGCTGCTATCCAGTCATCTATTTGAATTTTGGAACCGATTCCAGCCGAGTATCGTAGCCAGTTTACACGATGCTAGGACTTTACTGCAATATTTTTATTGGGATATCATTAATTATTATTTCCCAGCATTATGAATGGCAAATGAAATTCAACATCGAGGATGTAAAAAAACAATTTTTAAGAAAACCTTTGCCTTTTCACTAGTTTAACAAAAAAAACTTAGAATCGAAGGATTGCCGGGTAAGTCAACTTTTTAAAAATAGAGACGAGAAAAAAATCAGTAGTCAGAAGGTACCATCAGTACCTACCTATCTAAATCTTATAAATTAGCATGCTATAGCCTGTAATACGAGCTTAGCAATGATTAATAATTATTTATAAGAAAGAAGACCTCTAGATCTTTTTATGAGTTCAGACTTCAAACGAAATCATAAAAACGTTCTTGCTTCTGAATAATAAATTAAGTACATAACCAATAAATATGTAAGTAAATTTTAAGTTATTTTATGAAATAGAATTTTGATATTTATGATTTATACTATATCTAACGTCGATTGCATCGAAAATTTTCAGCGTAAAAGCACAGTTATTCCAAAGTTTACGAGTTAAGTCGCGCCGCGCGCCGCGCGGAAAAAAAATTAAGACATTAAAATAAGTTTACTTTTTTTTTACGGTTTAGCTTTTAATATCTTTTCATTTAAATATTGAATGAAAATTATAATAAATATAATAAAATAATAGTTAATTCGAAGGATCAACGCCGCTGACCGTACCTCGTATAAACAAAAATTTTGAACCAATGAAAATCCAGGATTTGTTCTACCTGTTTCCTTATCTATCCACCCACTTCAAACATTCAATGTAAATATGGATTAGTTCGATTATCAATTTTATTGTGACTAGAAATTGTTTTTTTAGCGACCACAACGCGATATCTGCACGAAATTGAACATTTGTGCAAATAAATGCGAATATTATTTTTATTTTGTAATTGTTTGTTCTATTTTGTTTGCATATGGTTTTGCACGTGTGGTTTTGAATATTTTCGTGAAATTATTTTGTTGCGCGCGCAGGGTTTTTCGCGCGGACGCACGCATTCTTCTAATACGCACTGCGCTTTATAAGTAGGTAAAGGTAGGTACTTACTACAATATGTTGTACTTACTGTCAGAGAGTAGGTATGAAGATTTGTCTGTTAGTATTATTTTAATAGTAAATAAATAATTATTTTAAGCCTTCCTTGGGAAAATTTTACAAAACATGTGAAGTGTTCTTTTTCACACTATAGAAGCGAGAGCTTATAAATTGTAGCAAACAGCGATGTGAGTAACAAGGTGCACTTATAGTAGATATTTATTTCCCATGTTGTAATAGGATTTTTAAGAACATAATTATTATTGAATAATATTTTGGACACTAAAAGAATCGAATGTAGAAACATTCTCACGTTCACGATTAGCTTTCATGTAGGCATTTAGATTGTATCTCATCATAATATGATAGCAAATCACAAATTTTCGAAGCATATACCCTCCACCGGCAGTATTAAACACAAAAATACAAATCCCTATCAATTAATTATTATTTCACGATTATTTACAAAGCAATTGACTATCGGAATAAATCAGACCTCAAACGATTAATAAAAAATCAAAACGACTGATAATCTAATAGATATTGCAAAAATTAATAACGCACTATCACAAGCATGTGTTTCTATTGATATTTTTCTCACGAAAGCGTAAAATGTAATTGCTTCGATAAATAGTCCACTACTGTAGAGATTGCAGTGCAGTGGCAGTGTACAATGAATGACATGTTACTGACATGTCATAGATAACGTCAGGTGCATTTTGAGTTAATAAAACGGCTGCACATTTGTTGATAATATCGAAAATGTTAATGTGATGTATACTTAGTTGATTTTATGAAGAAAGATTGTTTCTGAATTTAAACGATCATTAAAGTCAGATTACAAGGAATTAAATAAAAAACTTTAATCAGTAATTAAAACTATTTTAATATCTTCATGATGAGACCTCTATTTCGATAATCAATAAATCAGTGTTCAAGAAACCTATAGTACCTTCGTAAAAATATACGCGCGAAAAACTTAACCCTTCTTCACAGACTGACTGTTAAACTAATCGTAGATAAACAAACTTTTTTTTGAGGAAATAAGTTCAGAAAGTTTAATCTGTTACAAGAAAGAAAATAAGCATAATATTATAATCACTTCTCAATAAATATTCAAATTTTTATTATAGACATTTATAGTTAATATTGTTCGCCTAATTTGATACGCTTAATTCTATTACTTCTTAAACCAAATTTTTGAACAGATTTTACTAGCGTGCATCGTTCTTCAAATATTTTTTTAATTTTTATGTTCTTAACACCAGAATAATCCGTCTCCCTAAGAATAATATCAACGGAACACTAAGTCCTAACAATATAAGGGTATTTTTCGTCCTAATCGATTCCAGCATTGCTTTTAACCCCTTTCACCGTTTAGTTTTCTATAGCCTTGCATCGTCATTATTTATACCCCTTTGCCCAAGCCCTTAACAACAAAACTTAACATTTTAAAACTACGAACCATAAAGGATGATGTATTGAACTTTTTTTTTTGACCTCGGGATTAAATGTGAGTTGGTATAAATGTTTTAATATTTAAAGGATTAGCGTCATGTTAGTTACAAGTATAGGTAAATATTTTTTTACATTACACGTATTTGTTTGAATACATTATTATAATTTTAAATGCGATAATTCGTGGTTTAGTTTTATTGTTTTCTATTTGATGTCATGTTCCTTAGAAACCGATCTATAATAAATAATTCAGTACCTACCTATTGATACATTAGTTTATTTATATTTCTTATCTTTATCAATCTACATAACTATATTCTTCAGCATTATTTCTAAAAAAAAGTAAACATTTTCAAATAAACGACTTTTAAAGTTGCATGAATATTGAATACCCTTAGAGTGTAGCAAAGATGTAAACAAATCCCCAATTTTACTTAGCACCTTAACATGTTTCTTACAGCGTATATCTTTATAAGTTAATCAAACATAAATTGAATTAATTCATTAAAACGAAACAAGCAAATAATGATCCGGTCTTCTAGCTCCTAAGTCCGCAAAATTATGCTCGGTGGCGAGTTGTTTGCGCCATGCTAGGGGCGCGCAGTAAAGGGTTACTATATAGTGATGTGATTGTATCGATATTTTAAAATTTTAAGTTTATCTTCTTGTATGTAGGTGTCGAAAAACATTTCGTGTATAAATTACCAAATTCTCAAAATATTGTTTCACAATTGTTAGTAATGATTGGAAATTATAATTCCCTGGTATTTTCTTTGATTATTTTCTATTTTTATACCACCT
This sequence comes from Colias nastes, assembly GCA_907164665.1. NCBI lineage: Eukaryota > Metazoa > Arthropoda > Insecta > Lepidoptera > Pieridae > Colias > Colias nastes. The sequence goes on from CAJQZM010033883.1 coordinate 4,020, forward strand.
AACTCTACATGCAAAAGAAAGCTATTATCAATATCAATGATTTATTTGCAACCTGAAAGTAGCGATTGAACTTGCAATACAATTTGAGAGCTCTCTTGCAACGGTTGGATGGCGTGTATTATCGATATACGTTCATCTAGCATTCTAGCACATCACTAGCACATCCATGATCCAACCCTTCAACACGTATAAAAGCAATATAATGCATTCATGGCCTCTCAAGCGTGGTGACTGCAAAGTAACTAAACTGCCCCACCCTGTTCGCATTTTATTTATTATTTTAAACGGCACAGTTATAATTTTGAGATTTGTGCGAGGGTCGACTGCGTCATTACCAAAATGAAACACCTGTTTTGTTAGTTTAGGCTGTGCTTTAATATAAAATGCGTTATTAAATAAGATTAATGAGATTATTTTCTTTTAATGTAAGCAAATTTAAATAACATTTCAACCGACTCCAAATTTTCAACGTCGTTGCAATATACAAAAGCGTCACTAAACCTTAACTGCAATACAAAATTAAAAAGAGTTGAAAGTCGCGCTCTAGAAAGCAGAAAATAGATCTAAAATTTTTTTGTTATCACAGTGTTTTATTCAGTAAACACTAACATAAAACATAATACCTTACTCATCTTATCACTGATACAATCAAGCATATATCCGAAACACTAAAATTATAATTAGAAAATTCTACTTTGGATAGAATTCCCATTATCTTACATGTCACCATTCTATGTCCCTTCTCCTATTTAAGTAGTCAGTTCAGTCTATATCTTTTCTGTTATTAGAGACAATAGTCTTTTACCTTCTCAGTCATATAAACTGACGTGACTAATTACCAATTGGCACGGCATTTTTAAACGTCACTGCATTTACACCCTTTACATTTATTGGCGTGACGCACTTTGTCAATATTTGCAAGAAATCGCCATTCATCCGTATCGGTAGCATTGGTATAAAACGGTACAATGTGTTTGTTAATCAATCAAGTGGAAACTCGAATGTGACGGGTTAAACTGGGAAGCAAGCTGTTCTTTATGTTTTGGTGATTATTCATAAAGCCTGACCAAAATTTAAGATTACCCTTTATGTAGAAAGGAAGAGGTCAAATCTATGCACAACTTTTTTCAATGAATACAAAATTCCATCGTTTATATTCTCTATTTCCATCATTATCGTTATATTTTTCTTTTAGTTCATTTGCATTCTTTTATTAGGTTATCAACACAATAAAATTGAAAATTGAAGTACTTTCAAGTATTACCAAGTTAGAAAATCACCTTACAACTTTTATTGATATAAAGGAAGTCATTCATCATTCTAGATATTATTCAAAAGTAGATATAGAGCGTTATTTTTTAATACACAAACTTTATAATTTATTCTTATACCACAAGTCAGTACATTCCATAAAATCTTTTTACAACCCTTCCCTGGAGCCATTACCTCCAAACGGCGTGTCTGATCAAATATTTATATAATTTATGGCCCGTCGATATCGACAAAGGATTGTCGATAAAAAACGACACTTTCACGCACTATTAACCCATTACACAAATTCGGGCGTTGCAAGGTGCTGTTATTGAATTAGTTACATCTGTTAGTCTGTTGGTTTGTTCTAGTTATTCATAGTAAAACTGAACTGAAGATTTAGGATTATCGAACATCGTAAATTTTTGGGTATTATTTAGTAATCATTATTTGTGACTTGACTTAATAAAAGTCCAAATAGTAATTCTTGATGCCTCTTACAAATAACAATGATACGTATTGCACATCACAGTTTACACCGTGCTCATGTAGAGAATGCCGCTAAATATAAAGCTAAATTAGTATCAATAGATTAACTAGCACCAAGCGCCACATTTGGGTTAAATAAAATTCTGATTGTTAGACATTAGCAGACTCAAGATACCTACGTAGATACAGAGATGTTTTAGTTATGAGTATTTGATTTGAACCTAATAGAGCAAAGTAGGTATTTAATAGCTTGATACTTACTTCCAATCCCAATATCTAAAGTTATTTAATAGGTACTAGCTGCGCCCCGCGGTTTCACCCGCGTGGTCACCTGTTGGTCTTAACGGGATGATAGTATATAGCCTATAGCCTTCCTCAATAAATGGGCTATCTAACACCGAAATAATTTTTCAAATCGGACCAGCAGTTCCTGAGATTAGCGCGTTCAAACAAACTCTTCAGCTTTATAATATGTATTAGTATAGATTTTACTACCGCTTTGCTGCTGCTGTTGCCGCTGCTCAAATAAGCTGTTAATGTTACTACGGATATTATAATCGTTACCTATCATTGGATTTCAGTATAATTGGTTCAATAGTATAGGACTAAAAAGACCAACCTTCATCTTACCATGACACCAATCATTCAAACTTTTGGGGTGTAGACTGTAGGTATCACATTCGTTGCGTAGATTTCAATACTACTTCTCTTTTCCATAAAGTTTAAAACAATATCTTCAAAGGACTCAATCCCCAAAGGGGCGTGTCTCCATCCACTACAGTGCGATTGGGCTACAAAATGATAAAATAAGGGTTCGTGCACACAGCCCCGCAGTGCGCGTGTAGACACCGCGGGAGAGTCAGGTTGCTAGTCATAGTGCAAATATGTGGTTGTAATTAATGTGCATTTAGTGTTGTGATTTTAGGTTGTGAAGATTTTTTTTATACGTAAGTTGGATAGTTTTCTTCTGCCAATATATTATATATAAGTAAGCGACTGCGACAGAACAAATTTAAGAGACCTTAAAATAAGTCGTTAAATAATTTAATTATAAAAATTATGTGTTTTTCAAAAAGCCACTTGTGATACTTTTTAAAAGTTATAAGTACATACGTTAATAATACGTGTTGAATAAATACGAACGAACTAAGGTCTACAAAACCTTAGATCAAACTAAAATAAAACATAATGTAGATGGACTTTTAATGGATTTGATTTTTTTATATATACCTATTGTTATTTGTATACAGTAGGTAGCAATTGCGAAAGCTATGCAATATAAAGTACCTACAATAGTTTATATGAAATTAAATGAAATGAAATAAATTTATTTGTCCATTTTATTAAATGAAGTCGCGGACACTTCTGTAGCGAGTGGTCGCCACCGGCTACACGTGTGCGGTGCATCTATACAAAATATATGAAAAAATGTGTCAAGTAGCTGTCTCTGGCCACCAGTGGCTGTGGTCGGTGGCCCGTTTGCGCCAAGCCTAAACATCGGTATACATATACTTATTGGATACTAGCTTCCGCCCACGACTTTGTACGTGCATCCCCGTTTTTCCCCGTTCCCGCAAGAATTTCGGGAAATCCTTTCTTAGCGGATGCCTACGTCCTAACATCTACCTGCATGCCAAATTTCAGCCCGATACGTCCAGTGGTTTGGGCTGTGCGTTGATAGATCACTATATCAGTCACCTTTGAGTTTTATATATATAGATAGAAGTTATTTCTTAGCGTAAAGCGTAAGGTTTATTTAGGTTTTGAAAATTTAGGATTCCATAGTATCCATATATTCCATAGTATATGATGATCCGATAAATATTAATGATAATTATAAACTTTCAACAACAGAACTAATAATAGATAAACGGAATTTAAATTGTAGCTTCACCGCTACGCCGTAGCGTCGTCTAGGACGGTAAAGCTTTTTCTGCATTGTTCAATTATATTTTAAAATTAAGAAATCATCGCCGTCAAATAAACTTTCTCATGGAAAAACATTGATGCAAAAATGATACTTAATTAATTGTAAAAAAAAAACAGTAAAAGCAATATGTTATTAAGACTCAAAAAGCTCTACATATTATGGATCTCCTTGTAATATGTAAAGCTTTAAGCTTTGTACTCAAACTAACTAGTTTATTTTTTTGTAATACTACTCTTAATTTTATGTATGAGTCGTGCGATATACAGTTTTAATAAAGAACTGTTTGTGTTTATACACTATACAGGACGAATTTTGATAAAATTATTTGCGAATATGAAATATGAAATAGCTACCCATTAAAGGTTCTTTATTACAAACTCTCGATTTAACTCCTGTATCTACTTTGTCAACATTATAACAACTTACGAATTTCTCGTAAAATTCAAAACATTACCATTCTTTTTACCACCTCCTTCACGCATACCATATTCCTAAATCGAATAAAATAACAGTTACGACACAATCACAACAAATTTCTGATTAAATTCACCATACTTTCTACCACCGCCTTCACGCATTTTTTTCCTAAATCGAATAAAATAACAATATTTGTATTGTTTCCCCTAATAATGTTCGTATGAAGTGATCGCGTGCTGGTCGTGTGCCAGTGAACAGGTGGTCAGAGGGTGGCTGTTACAGTCAATAGGCCTCGGAATTCTAATTATTATTAAGGCATAGCCAGTAGACACACATATTGTTTAAATGTTAGTTAAACCTATGATTATTTTATCAATTTATTCTTTATTCTTTCTTTATATTTACCTACTTACCAATAGGTACTAAAAATAAATGTTATTAGCCGTAGCTACCGCCGCGGCCTTATCAGCCGTATCAAATTATTATAATGTATATATTTAAAGAAATACATTCCATTCCATTAAATTAGAATTAAGATGTTATGTTTAAAGTTGTTGACGATCATATTATCTTTACCATTAAAACCTATACGTTATTCATTTGTCATTATTGCATGCAGAACATCCTATAGTAATTCGTCGCAAAAATGAAAGTGTTTAATCAAATTTATGTTAAAATTTCATATAGAAGTTAATTACCTTTAGCGTGGTGGTATAAAGTGAACAATTAACTTTTAAAGCACCCTTGCCGGAAATCACGCACCGGAAATCGGAAGCGATAAAGTTCAACTGACTTTCCATAACGTATTTGTCAGTTTGTCACGCGATGTAGATTGGAATCAAGGGTCAAAAGTGTGACACAAATACATGTATGCATATTGAACTAAAACACTAGAAGCCAGACTAAGCCTAGAATATAATGTAATTAGAAAGTCAGTGTAATTTGATATTCACATCAATGAAATTATTGAAATGATAAAGATAAAAATCACAAGTAATACAATTAGTAATAGGAACAATGATTGTATATAATTACGTATTGCAATTTGCAACTGTTAAGCAAATAGTCCTGTAAAACACATTTAAATGTTTGATAATTCCAAAATTCTAAATAATGTTTCTTTTGTTACAGATCTCAGCAACGATGTTCGGCACAAATTTCGATGAATTCTGTGACTTCAACGACAGCATCTGCAGCAACGACTCCGGCTTCGATAGGTCCTACGCTGACTCCTTTGCTTCTTCAAGTAACACACCCAAGAAAAATGATTCGATGGACCTCGGAATATCCCTCACACCAACAAAAGACAATAGTGTACGACGAAGGCTATTCCCAGAAGAATTTGAATACCCATTTCAACAACCCGCTGAAGTAGAAGATATGAAGGCATTCGAAAATTTCCAACCAATCAATAACACATCCACGCCTATAAAGGCTAAAGACAAAAAGCCCAAAGATCCTAACAAACCAAAAAGAAAATACGCAAATGGGAAAAATAGAGTATCCAGATCCAAAAGTCCAACACAAATTATGCGGATAAAAAGGAATAGGAGAATCAAAGCGAACGACAGAGAGAGAAATAGGATGCACATGTTAAACGAAGCATTAGATAGGTTACGTTGTGTCTTACCCACCTTCCCAGAAGATACAAAATTAACGAAGATAGAAACATTACGTTTTGCTCACAACTATATTTTCGCATTGAGTCAAACGCTCGACGCCTTAGATAATATAAACTCTGGCCAAGCACCTGAAGGATACAATACCAACTGCGACATGTTACAAACATACTCTTCACCTGGAGATAAAATAAACAAAGACGCTTTTCGTGAAATATTCATGTTACCTAATAAGACTGAAGACAAAGGAGATGGAAGCTACAGAGAATTTCAAGGTTTCAGTAAACCTTTTCCGAACGGATCGAATTTTCTACAAACATCTGAAGGGGTTTTGATAAACGTTGGAAATGTAACCGTATCAGTAAACAATAAAGGTGGTAATTGTATAACGTCCACTACAGGAAGTGGCTTCTTCACAAATCCATCAAGCTATGGAGATGACCTTACACAGCAAAACTATTTTAATCAGCGACCACAAACATTTTATAATTGTTATAA